>VWZI01008873.1:141111-171584 GCA_013396835.1 Psilopogon haemacephalus | reverse complement strand
CTTTTTTTTTTTTTTTTTTTTTTTTCAGTTCTAATTCTGAACACTTTGGCTGATTGCAGTATATACTCACATTTTGGTAATACTTAGTGTGTGATGCTTCATCTCTCTGATTGTACTGTGCTATGGAGTATGAATGTGACTTAGCAGTGGCTAATTAATCTTTCCAAATTTCAGCAATATAAAAAAATTATCTGAAATGTCTTTGAGTACTACCTAAGGAAGGTCTTGTTACAGCACAGAGGCATGGATTTGGTGCGTTTTTTTAAAAAATTATTTAGGAAAAGAGGCTGTAGGATGAAGAAATATTGTGTGATTATACAACTTGGTTTGGTTCATTTTGTAGTCAGAAGGTCCTGAAAACCATGTCCTTGGATGCAGAATAGGAGAGAAGTCAACAAAATGCAATGTACAACAACAACAAAGAACATTTAACATAAATGAGACAGAGGTAACAGGAAGTCATCAGTAAGTTTGCACATGGTACCAAGCTGGGAGCAGGTATCGATCTGTTGGAGGGTGGGAGGGCCCTGCAGAAGGACCTTGACAGGCTAGATGGGTGGGCAGAGGCCAATGGGATGAGATTTAACAAGGCTAAGTGCAAGGTTCTACACTTTGGCCACAACAACCCCAGGCAGTGCTACAGGCTGGGGACAGAGTGGCTGGAGAGCAGCCAGACAGAGAGGTACCTTGGGGGGGGTGTATAGTAGCTGAACATGAACCAGCAGTGTGCCCAGGTGGCCAGGAGAGCCAGTGGCATCCTGGTCTGTATCAGGAATAGTGTGGCCAGCAGGACAAGGGAGGTTATCCTTCCTCTGTACTTGGCACTAATTGGGCCACATCTTGAATACTGTGTCTAGTTCTGGTCCCCTCAATTCAAGAAAGATGTCGAGGTACGGGAATATGTCCAGAGAAGGGTGATGAAGCTGGTGAGGGGCCTGGAGCACAGCTCTATGAGGAGAGGCTGAGGGAGCTGGGGGTGTTTAGCCTGGAGAAGAGGAGGCTTAGGGGTGACCTCATTTGTGTCTACAACTACATGAAGGGTGGTTGTAGCCAGGTGGGGGTTGGTCTTTTCTCCCAGGCAACCAGCAACAGAACAAGGTGACACAGTCTCAAGTTGTGCTGGGGAAGGTATAGGCTGGATATTAGGAAGAAGTTTTTCAGAGAGAGTGATTTGCCTTTGGAATGGGCTGCCCAGGGTGGTGGTGGAGTCACCATCCCTGGAGGTGTTCAAGACTGGATGGAACACTTAGTGCCATTGGATAGGGCTGGGTGATAGGTTTGACTGGATGATCTTGGAGGTCTCTTCCAACCTGACTTTATTCTAGTCTAGTCTAGTCTATTCTATTCTATTTAGATTTGTGATGCCCTGAATAAAAGACTTAGGCTGATCAGATAAGTAAGTTCATTGTAATGATAAAGAATAAAATTTCTCTGCATCAAAAATCATTAACTAAGTAGGAAAACCATACTATTAATGTTAAATTGTTAGCCACGTGATGAGGATGGTTGTAGCATCTCTGATGAACTATGGAAGATTAGAAAGCATACTAGTGTAAAGTTTACACTACTTGGCTATAAGCTGGGATGAGAGTTCAAACTTCTATGTACAAGAAGCATTTGGATTTATTTCTCTTTGAAATTCCTAGAGCTTAGATGCTGACTCTTGCTTTGTTTTGAAAAAATGCAGAATGAGCTTGGAAATGAAGGATTTGCCATTTTATTTTTTTTAAAGGGACAAAACCCAGACTTCACTTAACAGAAAGAAAAAAAAAAAAACCAAAACGAGAGGCAGTTAAAAAGTGTAGCTGGTTGATTGTACTGGAGAGATAAAAAAGATTAAGAGCAAATATTCAATTAGTTAAAAAAAATCCAATAGAAAGTTTAAAAGTTCCTCACAATGTAGCTGAGCACAGATAAATAGCAAACTAGATACCACTGTAAGTGTAAAGAAGTTGTTCAGAAAGTGGAGTTGTATCAAAGTGGAAAATACTTAGAAAGGTGTAAGTTACAGGAAATTGTGTGTCATAATTTGTTTCCCAGTACACAGGAGCAATTAAATGACTAATTCTTCAAAGGCTTCCATTAGGCCTATGGTATAATAACAGAAAAGCTAAATTAATTAATTGCATCATTGTTTACTACAAGACAAGTCATTGAGGATGAGTCAGAGGAAGTCTGTCAAATTGTAATGTCAGTAGAAGAGGCATAGAAATTGATATATGAGATAGTAATTAATTGCCCAGGCCTTACAGTGGCCACCTATAAGTTCCAAAGAAGTTTGTATATTGAATTTGCCAAAGTTGTAATTGTGGAGTATAATCTATTTTCTTAAAGAAATGGGTGATGTAAAATTATGTAGATTTTACAAAAAATATTTGCAGATATCTAGACTAACATACACACACAATTTCTTAACAATCAAAGGTGAGGTACAGTCTGATTTCATAACAATTAGAAATTGGGTGCAATCTAGGAAAATGGAAAGCAAGGATAATAAAACATAGGTAAATATACTGGGGACAAAACCATTGCACTGGAAATCTTGTCCCCCACTTCTGTTGAATTATTTAAGGCATTCTTATTGTGCAAATGAACAGGTTTGTGAGCCAGTTGACACATGCCATGTGGATTCTGCAAGAACACTGGACATTTTATTCCTTTGAAAGCCTTAAAGGAGTTAGGCTATCATATAGTAAGAGAATTTATATTTGTTAAAATACATGGTTAGAAGGACATAAATCAAGTGAGTGAGCAGGAATCTCAAAAGGACCTCTTATTTTCCTGTCAATACTGCATTATGGACTTAACTCGATGGAGTTTGCCATCCTTTATTTTAGGACCTAGCTTTGAAAACCTATGTTATTTATTTATCTACCAGTGACAGATATGATACAAAGAGTGCATGGAAGGGTTTAATACTCAAATACTTCTCTGGCTAAAAAGAAATTACAGATTGAGGTGTAAATTTAGTTAATTCAAGTGCAGGAGGCAAAAGATCATTTTACTGGATTAGTTATGATAATGAGCTAGGATGAACTCTGCATGAATGCATCTGTGTTTATTAACATGCATTTAAGTAAAGAAAAGCTCAAAGGTTTTGTAGTGCTTGCCTTGTGGGTTAGACTGGCAGACATAGATGCTCTCACAGAGCAACAATGCTAAAGATTCAAAAAGGTTTCATGGAAGAAGTGAGGCTTAAACTAAAAGAATCTGTACATTCATGAATGGAGGTTAACTTGGGGAATACAGAGATTATAAGTAGTTTATATAATAATTTTCCTAAAGTTTTACATAGACATCAAAGCTCTACCACAGTGGCATTGCTCATTTTAGTTCCCTTATAGACTCTGTGGGCAGTGTTTCAAAAAAAGTAATAAACTATTTACTTCCAAATGAGTATCTAATCTATTATATTTAAGCTATGTACAGGGGTGGGTCTTACAAACTGATACGTTGTCAGGAATGCTCTTAAAGTGCTGCTAAACAAAAATCACAACTAGAAGATAAATGGATAAATCTTGAGGCTTATGATTGTCAGTCGTTGTCCGCTACAAAAGTATCAGAACTGGAAATATTCACAGAATCACAGAATGATAGTTGTTGGAAGGCACTTCTGGAGATCATCTAATCCAACTCCCCTGCCAGAGCACTTTCATCTAGACCAGGTTGCACAGGATGGTGTCCAAGTGAGTTTTGAATGACTTAAGACATGGAGACCACCAACTCTGTGGGCAGCCTGTTTCACTACCACCCTGAAAATAAAGATGTACCTCCTCATGTTTACTTTGAGTAAATTTTTACATGAATAAATACTTATAAAATGTGCAGTTTTGAATGGTGCTATTGCAATGAACATTTGCTGTTGGGATAAAAGTATTTTTGTCATTTGGTGGAGATTATTATTAAATTAACCGTTGAAGGAAAAAGGATAGTGGATTTTTTTTTTTTCTTCTAAGAGATATATTTAAAGTGGTGTGAAAGCTTTGGAAAAGAAGTGCTGATAAAAGCAGAGCTCCAGTCATGTGGTTTGCACTTAATTTCTGATTGACATAGTCACACGTTAAACTTTTAGACAGAATTACGAGTATTCTGTTGACTTTATTGTGGTGTGTTCTCTTCTAAAATAGAATTTGCTTACAAAAAGGGGAACAACTGCCTTACTGAGTTGTGGGTCTGCTTTTTAAACTTTTTTTTGATGGAGAGGGCAGTAGCTTACACAAAATGCTTTGTTAATAGTTGCTTGTAAAAATAGAAATTTGACTGGCCACAAATGACTCCAAAAGCCAAAAGCTGTAGGAGCATGTCCTTAATCTAATAGTACCTGGAAATGCAAGAAGTGAGATACTCCTATACAATGTTACATAATTAGCAGGTGTGGAGGTTTAGCAGTTACCTACACCCCCCCCCATCCCCCCCCCCTTTGATATAACCCTGGCTAGGACTCAGAAACAGATGGAAGTTAATAAATGAAGCTTTATATTTACAGCAATGCACAATATACAAGCAGATATTTACAATGTATAACAGATATTTACAGTGAAAAGGGAATACAGAAACACCACACCCCTCCCAGAGATCAAAATCCCTAAGCAGGGTTTTCCAATTACCCCTACCACCTTTCCCCCCTTCCCCAATCTTATCTCACCATCTGTTGATGCAGCAGATAGGTGGAGGTAGATCAGCCAGGGGAATTAGCAGTAGGAAAGAGGTTAGTGGAATTACTGAGAATTAGCTACAAAGGCAGAGGCAAAGGAACCATGCAAGGAGAGCAGCAGCCACAGCCAGAGAGAGATCTGGAGCACTCTGACTTAACTATATTTGGGTTACAACTCAAAACAATTTTTTTTTTTCTCAGTAGAGCTCTGAGAGAAGTAGCATCATCTGTTTTCCTATCTCAGCCTATAGTCTAATTTTCTCACTCAAATCCTCCAATTAGTTCAAACCAGCACAGCAGGGATTATTTTCCCTTCTTTTAACTGTAGGTTTTAAGAAGATAAAAATGAAAACATATGTTTTAAAGTCCTGGAAATAGATGTGGAAAAATAGATACATAACAGAATTCAGCTTAATTCAAGGACAAGTACAATGATTATGGTCAAAATATATTTTGCTACATGCTTTTTAAGATTTGTATTGTGTACTCCATTTTATTTCAAAATCAACATGTGAAAAGTGTTTCCTTCTATTTTCTCTGACACAGGAATCCTTTTTTTTGTATTAGTAGGCTGTATATCACCTTACTCCAACTTACAGAGTCACTGTCACTTTTAAAGTAATGCCCCAAGGGATGCAGAAGTTCTCTGCTTTGAAATTAGTAGAATGGAGAAATCAGAAGATAATAATTAAAACAGATACCAAGACAGGGAAAACAATTAAACTCTAAATTACTATTCCCATTTATTAAAATATGAAATAATATTTTCAAGGCAGATTGAGCTTTGATATTTTTCACAGAATCAGAAAGATTGGAAAGCAATGTGTAGAGGCAGTCTAGTCTCGCCCACTTTTCAAAGAATCACAGAACTTTAGAGGTTGGAAGGGACCTCCTGAGATCAGAGTCCAACCTCCCTGCCAAGGCAGTATCACTCAGGGTAGTTTGCATGAGAATGCATCCAGGTGGATTTTGAAAGTCTCCGAAGAAGGAGACTCCACAACCTCTCTGGAGAGCCTGTTCCAGTGCTCCGATACTGTAAAGAAGTTTCTCCTCACGTTGAGGCGAAACCTTCTATGTTCCAATTTGTAGCCATTGTTCCTTGTCTTATTGCTGCGGACCACTAAAAAGAGATTGGCCCCATCCACTTGACACCCACCTCTCAAATATTTGTATACATTGGTCATATCTTCTGTCACTCTTCTCCAGACTAAACAGCCCCAGGTTTCTCAGTTTCTCTTCATAGGGGAGATGCTGAAGTCCCGCAATCATCCTCATGGCTCTTTCCAGAA
Source organism: Psilopogon haemacephalus (assembly GCA_013396835.1). NCBI lineage: Eukaryota > Metazoa > Chordata > Aves > Piciformes > Megalaimidae > Psilopogon > Psilopogon haemacephalus. Next base: position 165,641 of record VWZI01008873.1, on the reverse strand, counting down.
GGGACGCTTTCATTGGGTTCCTCTGGGTGTTGTCTAGATGGGTTTTGAATATGTTCAAACAAAGAGATTCCACAGGTTCTCTAAGTGATATGTGCTAGTGTTCGAACTGTCATTGCTGCTTACTACTACTTTTCTTACATGTGTTTAATTCCACACAACCCCCCGCCAACCCCACCCCACCTCATATTTCAATTTGTGCCCATTGTTTCTTGACCTGTCATCAGACACTAGTGAGGAGTCTCTGGCTCCATCTTTGTTTTTTGCCAATCCAATTATATATGCACATTGATAAGATCCCCTTAAGCCTTCTCTTGGCTAAACAGACCCATATCTTAGCCTCATCTCATATGTCACAATCACCACTCAATCAATCACTCAGTCATCTTTGTGGTCCTTTCTGGTATTTATTCAGTATGTCCATTTTCGTTTGGTTTGTATATTAATACAGATACCTGTTACAGTAAAGTATGAGTTGATTTTCAGATCTCAAAGATTGATGGTCCATTCCTAGTCTTCAATGAGTGTAAAGGTTTTGTTTTAAAAGGAAACAAGGTTTTCTCCTTGAATTTACTTATCTTGGACATAATGATTCCCATCACATAGATTATTTGAAAGATCACCATAGATGTACTTGGAAGCATTTTACTTATGTGCCTTCTGTGTATAATGCATTTCTAATGATATGAGAGTTGACTAAAACTTGGTGGAATGACGATGAACAAGGGAGAAAATTGTATGAAGCAATCAGGATAATACGATAAAATATGCTGTAAAATTTGCTGTTGTGATTTTTTTTCCCCTTTTATTCAATAATATCTGTCAGGGAGCTGTGATGAAATGGCAGAGATATGTGGTAGAGATTTGTTAAGGTAAGTGCACACAGAACACAGTTTCCTATCAGAACTCAGTTGTGTTTTGTGTTACAGTATATAGTATTTAAATTAAATTACACTTTCAGAAATGAAAGTGTGTTCAAGTTTTTAATTGGAAGTATTTGTTTTTGGCATTAATACTGTAAAGGGATCGTGTTTAGGCATGATTTTGCTGACTGGACTTAAAGGTCTGTAGGTTTGACTTTTAATTTTATAGGTTTGCAAGGATTCACCTGTTTGTATAGCTTACAAGGCTGGTCATTTATTTTCAATACCATTCATTAACTTTATGTTTTACAGCACAAAACCTGCTACTAAATAGCAATTTTCCCTGTCTTTCCAGTGGTACATGATAAGCATTGTACACATCTATAATCGGTGGAGAAACAGTGAAATACGATGTTACGTGAATGGTCAGCTGGTATCCTATGGTGACATGGCCTGGCATGTTAACACAAACGATGTAAGATGTTCTTTTTTACCTTTTATCATAGCTTTTTATTTTAAAGAAAAGTACTGTATTTATTTTCTTTAGATCTTGGCAAATGTTTTTTTTTTTNNNACCTTTCTTTAATGTATTTCAGTTATGTACTTAAAATGTATTATTGGTCTTCTATAATAGTATTTTTAAGAGTATTGGGAATTTGAGGGGGCTGTGTTTTACATAATTTTTTAAATGGAATTTTCAGGGCTTTTATTTGGAGAGCCTGCTATAGGTAATTTAAATATGTGATACTGTGTAGAGGACACTGATAACAGATCATCCAGTTCCTACCCCAAAACTGCCAAATGATTATGCATACTGCCTGGGTATACAAAAGTACTCACTTTTGTGTCACATTAAATTCCATGCTGTATTCAAGAGGAGGTGCTTTTTAATAGTTAAAAGATTTCTATGCTTTTTGTGCTACTGGACATAAAATTTTAAATAGTTTTATTTAATTGCAGTAGAGCAGAGTAGCCTGAACTATGATCAGAGTAGTTCCTATGATTTTAAGCACTATGTGAGAGGCAGTTTCTTCTATGTAGATTTTTATGGCTTTAAAGTAGCAAGATAGAGAGACAAATGCTAAAAGCCGGAAAACAGAAGCAGGGAGAGGTGCCAAGAGATCTGTAGCATTAAGCAAAGTCTGATATCTCATATCAGTCTCCCAGTAACAAGTACATTTTGCTTTTGTCATCTTACTTGACATTAATAAACAAATGACCATTATTAAAAATTCTGTGGTAAGTCTTTAAGTGTTGATAATTCAGTAAATATTGATAGTAAATACAAATTAACTGCTGAAAAAAAATTCTTGGATAGTAAGCTTTTGTAGAGAGATCCTCCCTTGTTGTCTTTCCAAAACAATCAGAAAATTTTGAGACATAGAGACAGCTCAGAACACAGTGATCTTATATCTGCTTGTCCTGCTGACAAAACCCAGTCATTCTTACCTGGGAAGATGCATGTATACCTGTAAATACACCTGTATCTATTAATTGGGCTGAGTTCAAATTAGCACAGTATTCTTATAGGAAATGTGTCTGTTTTCATATTTTTTGCATTTAAATTCTTTTAATAAAATCTATACAAGTTATAAATGTTTTTTGTACTCTGTGTCTTTTACCTTCTGATTTAGAAGATTTGAGAGTCTACATCTAATGATGCAGAAAACAGACACTCTTTATGGCCCAAAGTCCTGGATAGGAGAGGCCTTCAGCTAAAGCTGTACTAGACTTTCTGAGGTGCTTTATTCATCAACTTGCTGCACCTTTGTTATTTTTTAGTTTTAATATAATTCTCAGTTGTGTCTGACTGCATGTGTAGGATAAGGAAACTCTTTTGTACTTAAGGAAGTTAACCGGCTTTTGCTAAATTCTAGAGGCAAAATTGGATTTGAAAGGAAGAATTTAAATATTATGTAGTAATATAAGTAGGAGGACTTCCTGACAAAGCTTCTGATCATCATTCTTTCCTTTCTTGGTATCACTTCTACTTGCAAGAAAAGGCAAGCCTTTCAATTTATACAGAGCATGGTTTCTCCTTGGTAATATAAACAGGTTTGTGATAGGTGAGAATGTAGTGACTGAAAAAACAGCTGAAGTTATTAGTTATATGTTATGGGCATCTGTAGTCTTTAATGATAAATGTTTACCTGGAATAGCTACTATTTCTGCTTATATTTTCTTTACAGTATTCCTTTCTACTTTCTCATAACTTCAGTCTTTTCTTAAGGTGGAATTCGTTTACCGAGCTTCAGATAGGTCTTTTAAGTTTCTGGTAAGGTTTTACTTTTTCCACTGGACAATAGATTTAAGTTGTGAAACACATGGGTTATCATTATCTTTCTGTTTTTTAAGAGGAAGCTCATTGTGTCAGATAGGAGAAATTCAGGAAAAGATGTGCTAAAAGCATAGAAAGGAAAGTAAAATTCTGAGCTGTAGATCTTTCTTGTTTCACCTAAACATTGAGTTGTTAAAAGTGTACCTTGGAAAGTCTTGAGCGCTTGTCTATCCTTAAAAATCTGGAAGTTAATTTCTACCTTCATATTCTTTCACTTGAATATAGCAAGATGACAAGAAAATACCTTGCCATAATATCTTTGGAGGGTAAAAAATCCTATGCAAGTAACCCAGTCATTATTCTTCTTTTGTAACATATACTGTGCATAACTATTTATGTAGGTTATACTGGTAGATTTAACAGTACAGGTTGCAAAAACATATAGTGAAAACTAAGAAAGGAACAGAAGTTGCATGTTATTGGCTAAGTCCATCTTACTCTTTTCAGTCTTTTACAAGAACAATATAAGATGATTGAGAAGTAGTGTTTAAAACACATAAGTGTTATGAAGACAAGGTATTTTTTCACTTGGTCTCTGTGTCAAAGCTATCACTGAACAAAATGTGTTATGATTAAATCTATAGTTTTTAGATTAATAAAGTGTTTATTAGATTTGTATTAAGTTCAAGACTATGAACTGAGTTGAATTAATTTTATTATTCTTTAAGCATAGGCTTTTGTTTTGGTAGCAACTACTATTTTAGTTGTTTTTTTTTCTCAGACCGACCTTGCATTATAATTGCCTTATATTTTTATGCCATTATTTTGAATAGCTGACATTTCACTCATATAGAAAGATACCTCAATCTACAGTTCTCATATGTACCCTGGAAGATACTGAAATAAAGATGCAATGACAAAAATGGACAAGGTTTAAAAAGATAAGGGGGAGGGTAATTTTTTTTCCCCTTTTCTTATAATTCCTTCTTATTTATACAGAGCTATGAATTCACTGGGTTCAACTGTTTCTATCATGTGAGCTGCAAGATATAGGCTATTACATAGAATCATAGAATAGTTTAGGTTGGAAGAGACCTCAAAGATCATCCAGTTCCAACCGCCCGCCAAAGGCAGGGACACCTCCCACTCAAAACCTCATCCAGCCTGGCCTTGAACACCTTCAGGGAGGAAGCAGCCACAACCTCTCTGGGCAACCCGTTCCAGTGTTTCGCCACCCTCACTGTGAAGAACTTCCTCCTAACATCCTGTTTAAATCTCCCCTCTGCCAGTTTGAACCCATTACCTCTCATCCTGTCATTACAAGACTTTGTGAATAGTCCCTCCCCAGCCCTCCTGTAGGCCCCCTTCCAATACTGGTAGGCTACTATAAGGTTTTCTCAAAGCCTTCTCTTCTCCAGGCTGAAAAGCCCCAACTCTCTCAGCCTGTCCTCATAGCAGAGATGCTTCAGCCCTCATAAAGTAGTTACTAAAGCTTTACAAATGTGTGCTCTCTATTAAGACACTTTTTTGCAAAATGTATAATCTGTGCAAACTTCTAAATTGCTTAAACCTTCTTCAAGTTTTCTTGTTTTATTGTGGGAACTTATGTGTGATTAAAATGTTGTACAATGTTCAGCCCAGATGTTAGAAGGAAGATATGAGTATGGATGAAAAATGGGAAGATACTGTAAACTTCTTTGAATAGTTCTTTTAACTATAAATGTTGCTAATACACTTTTTTCATAGAGGCAGTTTTGATTCTGACTTCCTTATTACTGTTTAATGAAATAAAAAATGTAGTAATGCTGAGATTCATTGTGATAAGTTGCTACACAAGATACAGTAGCAAGTGGAAAATACCTCATTGACTTTATCCAGATCTACTCCTTGGAATACAGAGATTATAACAAAAAGATGAAGGTCAATGGCTGGCTGGGTAGAACATGGTCAAATGTGTGAAATTACTACCTGGTCAGTAGTTGTGATCAGCCCTCTATGCCTTTTGGAAATGGTTATTTATAAGAGATCAAATATATGTTGGGATGAAAATTAATTTGGAAGTTTAGCTTGTCCAGCTGTTAGATTAGGAATTTTCTCCAGTTGTGGGAAGTAACAGAAGCATACTATGAGAATACTGAAGTCTGGTAGAAGATTTTTGTTCAGATAACTGGATGAAAATAATGAACTTGTGTTTCTGTGCCATAGAAGAATTTTAAAAGTTGACATAAACAGTAAAGGCCTACAGATTAAGAAGATCAGTAGTACTTGGGCTGCGTTTGAAAGAAGGATTTAGAAACATCAAGACTATTAAGGACAAAGTTATTTCCTTAAGTAATGAGATTCCTAAGTCTCAAGAGTTTAATTTTTATGTAAATAAAATAGGAGGATTTGGACTAAGGAATAAATGACACAGAGCTGTCAGTCACTGTATACTGTGGTCATTAATGACATACTACAAGGGATGGACAGAAACAGACAAAAACGAACTAGTTAGTGACCATCAAGTTGAAAACTCTGGAACTGTGAGATAGTGGGAGAAAGAACAAATGAGCTATGAGTGTTGGGTGCTGATTTTACATAAATTAATTTTGCAGATTGTTTGGAACAGAAGTGAATAAAACTTTCTAGAAGCTCAGGAGTTAGCACTCCACTCTAAATAAAAAATAATGGAAACACTTAATCCAAAAATTAAGCACCAGGAAATGGTGAAGTTTAGTCTGGTCAGAATGAAAAAAAGACAGAACTGGAAATTATTACAGGTTAACAGACGTAGGATGTAATTAATGTGTAAAACTCAGAATCCATTGAGAGTTACAGTGGTGGTTGTACAATTAACTATAAGAGTCCAGGAAAATGCTCATGTAATAGGCAGCAATGTGTGTCAGAAACCTGTTAGAAGACTTCACTATTAGGTTTACTGGTCATCAGAGTAGTCTCATAGTCCGACTTTTATAGTGTACATACTGGATATGACTTTGCAAATCAGTTTTGATATAGCTTTTTCAGTTGTGGGTTTTTTTGTTTTTTTTCTTTTAAAATTGTATTAAAAATAAAAAACTTGAAGGAAGTGTTTGATCAAAAACGAAGATAAATCATAGGTATAATCCTGGATACTTTTTACTTTACCTCATTGCAAGATTCAACTCCAGAGCCCTTTTCCCTTGTGAGTAGCTTATTTACCTAGATGAGTTGCTGTAGCATTTCATCGTATTCGATTCTGTTCTGCCGACCAACAAAAGCTTTTCTTAGGGTAAAACAGAGCAGCCAATCAATATGAAAAAGCAGAGTTCCTAATGCAGACCTACTGTTTTGCTGATTCAGTTCAAAAAGTGAGACCCGATCCTTATTTCTTAAATTAAGAACAAAGAACATATGACTTAAATGTTGTGATTATTAATAATAGGTTATGAATTATTAATATTTAATGAATATTCATTTTTATTAATAATAATAGACATTTCAGGAAAATTCCCTGTGATTCTTTGGGTGTTCGGTTGATAAGGGGCAATTACACAAAGATTATTTATAAACATAGAATCAAAGAGCTTAAACTGTTTAAACATTCAGAACTTGGTAAGCAGGGAACCTGGTAACAGGGGAAATCCTAACCCCACCTATACTCAAGGATGCGATAGATACAGAGTGTCCCAAAGAGAGGAGGAAAGGTTTGCCTTGCCGCTGCTATAGGCTGCAAATCTGCAATGCGCTCTGCAAACATGTGGCTGCTGTGAAAGAGGTGCGAATAGACATCCAGTCCCAGTAAAAAGCAGCAGGAAAAGAAGCGAGGGCTCTAAGTCACTCTTATTTAAATACACTATTTTGAAGGGTGAAAGTGGCCTATAGGCATTAGAGTCCATTGTTTTGGCCAGTGAATTCAAAGTTCTGTGCCTATGTGTCCACCCTAACACTTGAGGGACAGCACAAGACATCTGCCTTGGTCATGTGCCATGGGGCTTTCTTCATTCAAATCCTCATTGCCTGCTCACATTCTGCAACCCCTGGACCTTGCTACAGGAGGAGGGGAAGAGCAGGAGTTTGAACTAATATGGCAGGATTTATGCCCTACAGGGACATTAAGGAAGTTAAGACAATAGCTTTGAAGATGCCTGTGCTTCCTAATGTTGTCTTCTTGTGCTACATCTTGTTTTTTGGTTCCCTGGATCTTTATTCTAGGCAGTTAATTTCTAAGATTTGTTTCATCTGAAAGCACCAGAACAACTTAATCTGTTTCTTGTAAAATAAATAAATTTAAACTGGGGAGAAAAAAAAGCCACAGAAACAGTTCAAATCTGAAATACTAAGAAGTGGACAAGTGGGGAACTGCAGAAACTCTTTGGGCAGAGAGATAGTTGTTGGAAGGAAGAATGGAAAACAACATCTCTTGTGACTGTGGAAGAAGACAAAAGAGGAGTTTAAGGTCAAACCATGTCATTATATAAGCTGTGGTCATAGGGGAAAGCAGTCTAGCAGTTGCAAATAGTAAATAATTATATTTGTTTTTTTTCTCCTTGAGATGTTTATATCTAATAGCACAGCAATGAAAGAAGAGTGCATTTCAGCATGTGTTCTCATGCGTTAACAGTGGGAGTTCTGATTATAATTACAAGGAACTTCAAGTTTTTCATATTTCCTGAAAGGCAATAGAGAAGGTTATTTGGTACTTGCATGTTCTGTTCTAATTTTCTTTGTTGTACATTGAGCAATTAATAAAAGCCAAACCCTAGCAGTGAGTAATAACAGCATTGGAATACTGACCTGTAGAACAACTAATGCTACAATATTCAAAATTAAGTTGTTCACTATAGGGAATCAGGTACTGAAGGAGTAAAGGATGAATGAATTTTCTTTGTTACAGTCTACCTTTATGTTTTGTCTTCAACAACTGTATATGAATATTATTTCATCATGTATTTTGTATGACTAAACATCATCAATATTGCTTCCTTCTCATACAGAGCTATGATAAATGTTTTCTTGGCTCTTCGGAGACGGCAGATGCCAATAGAGTGTTCTGTGGCCAGCTTGGAGCAGTATATGTATTCACTGAAGCACTCAACCCAGCACAGATATTTGCAATACATCAGTTAGGACCTGGATATAAGGTAACAATAAAAAACGTAACACTGAAAAAGAAAGTAATTGATAGATATAGTTGGAAGTTACGTATGCATGGAGGCATTCTTCTTAGGATCACATAGAGGAATGTGAATTGTTTTCAGCAAAGGAATAATATTTCTTCAAGTATCCAAACTTATCAATTTTCATCAGCTTTTTGAAAGGTGCAAGTTTCTTCTTTAAAGGATAGCAGAAACATGTTTGTATGTGAAATTTATGACTTTGGGTTATGATCAGATTAGAGTGATTTTGTATTTGTTGTACTCAGGAAAAACTTTCTTCTCTGCATCTCCTGTTTAAAACCTGAGTTAAGGCAGATTAAAATTCAGCAAAAACCCAGTTCTGTTCAAATACACAAATAGTTCTACTGAAATAAAAGTTAAGCTTTTTACTTGTATTTTGACAGTGACATTTAGAGAACGCTTTGGACAAATTAATGGTGCGTGCATAAGTGTTAATCTCTAGTATGGACAATCACTTATGTCTTGAAATGGCTGTGTATAGTGTTATTTCATCAAGAAAAACGATGCAGATGCATTGCAGAAGTCTGCAGAAACTGCCTAGTGGAAGAGGCTTGAAAATTAATCTAAGCCCAGCTAAACACTGTGGAATTTCTACCATCAGTTATTGCTAGTTTTTTGTGGTTTTTTTTTTTTTTTGTGTTTTTTTTTTTTTAACTTCTGAAATTTGCAGAATCATCTGAAGTAGACTTTCAGGTTCTTAGTATATATCATAAACTCTGAAAATGAAAACTTTCTAAAATAGCAAGTGAAAATCCATGTTTAGATTCTAAAAATACTGAGCTGATGTGCTGAAAGTTATTGCTCTAAATCATTTGATGACAGCTAACACTTAAGCACCAGTGACAATTGAAAATATCTCTTACGGTGTATTTGTGGCATGAAAAGCCAAATATTTGCCAAGATTACTTGGAGTAGAGGAGGTCTGTTGCATATCATTATGGTTAAAACGTGCCTTGAAGCTAAAACTGTTCAATCACTACCCCCCAACAGTTCCCTTCTTTATGGACACAGCTCGGCTGTCTTCCCCAGCAGTGGCACAGAGGGGCAGGGAATGGGAGATGCAGTTAGTCCTGACCATTTCATGTTGTTTCTGTTGCTCCTTTCTCCTTGTGGGGACAACTCTTCACAGTCCTGCCCTGTGGCAATGTGTCATCCCTCCCAAAGGAGACAGTGCTCCACAAACTTCTGCGTACGACTCTTCTGTAGGCAGCGTTCTGCCTAGGGACAGATTGCTTCAGTGCAGTCTTCCCTCAGAGTCATAGACTTCTTTGGAAACAGTTACCTGCTCCAATGTGAAGTCCTCCATGGGCTGCAAGGGCTCATTCATCATTGCTCCTGAAGAAGAATGTCTGCTTCTACATGTCTTCTCCTCTCTTTCGCTGACTTGGGGGGTCTCTTTCAAGTCTCACCCCTCCCAAAACAAAGGAGATACCTTATTACAGAGGCACTGATTGACTTGGCATTGGAACTGGGTGGGGGGGGTTAGCATAGGCACAACACAACCATTATAGAACAAGGTAATATTTTATGTATGATCATGGAACCTACAGTAGAGGGACGAATGATAAGTCAAAAAGCAGCAGTCTTGCATCTAAAGGGAAGAGAAAAGCTGCTGATGTTTTAAATGATGGTCATGATCAAGCACTGCTTCTTTTACTGGAGGAGATAATGCTGGAGTATTTCTCAGCTGTCTTTGCGCCCTCTCCCATTCCTGTAAGAGCAATCATCATTTATACCTTCATTATGGATCCCATATATATTTTAGAGTATGTTAAATGTAAGGCTTGCTCTTTCTGCCTTTATGCCCTGCTTGTACAAAATCTCAGAGCCGCATTCCTTCAGTGACCAGGACCTAACCATTTGCAGTCTGAACTTGCATGATTGCAACTTCTCCTATCCTTCTGTGTCTGTGTACTCCCAAGCCTCTAGTAGAGCATGTGTATACTGAATTTTTTTTCTGTAGATTGCAGTTAGTCATAAGTAGCAGTAAACTAGCAGTTCCAACTTATGATCACTTTCTTTGGGCAGAACATCTCTTTGATTCTTGTTTTTTTCTCAAAAAAAATGAAGCACAGCTTTATATTGATTCAGAACTTATTTGTGCTTCACTGATACATTCTTGAGCGAAGTGATCCCTGATAAATTCTTGAGGGAATAGTAAACATTGAAAACTGGGAGATGGATTAGTGCCAAAGTTTGTTTAAACCACTAAATTTTTAAATAGAAAGTTGCAAAATTTTGTGGCTACAAAACAGTATGCTTTTTCTATCAAAATACTGTGACATATTTAAAACAGCAAAGATGAAAAACCACAGAGAGGTGAGATGTTTTGAGCTTTGGGATCTGAGACGGGTTAGAACCATGAATTTTTTTGTAAGAAATGTTTCCATGTGGTAAAACATCAGAGTATAGTATAGGCAGAAAGCAGAGATCTTTGGGTATCAATGAAATCACTAAATTATTTCTGTCTCTGCAGAAAGCACACAAAGATTTATCTGTATAGTTAAAAATGTGCTTTGGGGAGAAATAAATCATCACCTTCCTCAGGACCAATCCGTAATCTGTGACAGTCATTTCCTGATAAGTGAAATATAGCCAGACATATCAAAAGAGTGTTAACTCAAGCTCTGAACATTATATTTAAACTTTGGAGTTTTCTACTTCCGTATGTAATGTGGCATGATAGGAACACATTTCTAGATTGATTTTTTGGTGCTGAGGACTGAATACCCACGCTGCGTATTTGGGGATTTTTAATCTGATTTGTTGTACTTTGGTGCTTTAGGCTGAATGACTGCCACCATTTGGAGGATATTTTCGTATCAGTTGAAAGGAAGTCTGGTTCAGAACAGCTTTAGAGTATGAGAAGAGCAGTAAGTGGGATTGTCTTAGGTTTGTAAACAGGGAGTTTCCTTACAAAATGGACTCTTAAGCCAAATGCAAATCACGGAATCACAGAGTGATTGAGGTTGTCAAAAAGAAACCTCTGGAGATCATCTTGTGCAAGCCCCCTGCCAAAAGCCAGTTGCCCAGGACCACATCCAAACATCTGAGTATCTCTTTGATAGACACTCCTACAGTGAAAAAGCTTTTCCTGACCAAAGGGAGCTTCCTGTGTTTCAGTTTGTGCCTATTGCTTCTGGCCACGCCATTAGGCACCACCTGCAACAGCTGGACATTACACCTTTTCTTAGATATGTATGCACATTTATATGAGATCCCCCTCAGGCTTCTTTACTACAGACTGAACGCTCCTAACTCTTTCAGCCTTTTCTTACAGGAGAGATGCCCAGCTACTTTATGATTTCAGTGGCCCTTCATTGGACTTCCCAGTCCATCAATCTTTTGTACCGAGGAGCTCAGAACTCCAGGTCTGGCCTAAGTAGTGCTAAGTAGAGAGGATCACTTTCCTCAGCTTGCTGGCAAGTCTCCTCCTAATACAGCTAAAGTTAGCAATGCCCTTCTTTGCCAAATGTAAATTGAACCACTGACGTCCCATTCACTTGCTTCTGTCCTTCCTTCTTGCATTTTCTGTTGTGGTATCTACATCACATTTTCAGCATGGAATAGCTGCTTCTCTTCTGCTTGACATCACCAAGCATGGGAGAGGGCTGACTGACAGATCTGCTCCAAGGGTTCTTCAGTGGCTGCTGAAGGCTGTAGTCTGTTCAGTCTACATCAATCTTACAACCCATATACAAATGGATGCTTGTCACAAGACCTTAAATTACCATGTGTCAGTTACTTGAGCAAATGCATTTTCCCATTACTTGGTGACAAGCAAAAGAATTTTGTTTAGGTTTCCGTCAGCCTTGAGATCTGTTCAGAAGTTGGATGGGTTTTAGAAATTTACATAATTGGTAGGCACTTGTAATTTGTTTGAAAGGGGAAGTCGGTAGCCTATAGATTGCCTATTTTAATTCTTCGAACCCAGATAACCAAAATCCTAGTGATGTTACCTTCAATAGTTTCATGATACAGAATTTGTTACTGTGTAGGGGCAGAGAGGGAAAGATTTGGTAGAACCAAAGGGATGAAGAGAATTGTGGTAACTACATGCAGTGAAAACAAGTGAAGTGAATCATAGTTAAATTCAGCAATAAATTACTTTAAACTGAGTAAAGATTTTAGAAATACATACATGTAAAAATAGCTAAACAGTAGTAATTTCTAACAAATTTTCTTTATTTGTGTCAGAACAGAACGATGTGCTACTACTAGTTGTCTTTTTGCTGCTGTCAAATGATTGTTAGATGAAAAAGTAGTTGCGTGCTAAGTAAATCTGACAGTGCATTGCAGGAAGTCAGAAATCTGTCTTCTTGTGCTTGATTGATTTGTCAGTGTTGCCAGAAAGCCTGGTTTTAGATCAGATATGAGCTGTGATGTGTGTAAGAACAACAGAAATTTTCAGTCTTCATTTGTAAAAGCTTTGAGTTTTAAAATAATTAATTTAAAAAAAAATAGGTGTTTACTTGGATTTTTGTTTTGTAGTGTAAGCAGCTTGCTTATACATACTCCTGACTGTTAGTGAAACATGGGACTTAATGCTGTTTAAAAATGAGTATTCTTTTACTCAAAATGGGATAAGATTCAATATTTTATTTTGAGTAATCTTATAAAAACTAAAATACAAGGCATATAATTTGTTCTTTATTTTTAATGCCATATATGCTTTTTTAAAAAAAATTTACATATTTGTAGCTGTTTAATGTGACACATTTCTTCAAGGTAGTTGCTTCTGAAACTTGTTAACACTGATAGTGAATGGAGAGAGAAATAATAGTACATAAAAGACCAAATATATTCACATGTTAAAGTGGAATAAATGTTCAGTATCATAAAATTATTGGAAAATTTAAACACAGTTTAGCAGTTTCTCTATTCCCACTAAAGCACAATGTATTTTCTTCACATTTTGTGGCAAGGATTTTGTCTAAAATACTTTGTGAAACTTATGTTTTGGTTTGGTTTGTTTTTTTTCAGAGCACATTCAAATTTAAATCTGAGAGTGACATTCATCTGGCTGAGCACCATAAACAAGTGTTATATGATGGAAAACTTGCAAGTAGCATTGCTTTTACTTACAATGCAAAGGCTACTGATGCTCAGCTATGCCTTGAATCCTCACCAAAGGAAAATCCTTCAATTTTTGTACACTCCCCCCATGCTCTTATGCTTCAGGTTTGTGCTATTAAATTGATGTTCCGGTTTTACTGTTAGCTCAGCATTACTTGACGATTTGTGTGCTAATGTACAAAGATACTGTTCTTTTGTATTACTTCAGTTCCTGCTATAACTTTCACTTGAACTGTTCTTTCTTTGCTTGCTGCCTAGAGCAAAAAATTACCATTTCTTAATTTTAAAATATATGCTTAATAGCATATAAGGCATTGTATAGTATAATACTGAGGTTTTTCTATTTAATGTTTGTCTTTAAGTGTAGCGATTATAATTTAAACATACGTAATGAAAGTATGTTAGAATGAGTCTGATTTCTTTTGCACCCAGTTCAGTGTTAAAATGTAGGCAATTTATGTTTGTATCTGTCTTTTCAAAATTAAATTTAACTGATTTTTTTCTGTTTATTTGTTTTACTAATTTAGGATGTGAAAGCTATCGTTACCCACTCCATTCACAGCGCAATTCATTCAATTGGAGGAATTCAAGTTCTTTTTCCTCTTTTTGCCCAGTTAGACAATCGACAGCTGAACGACAGTCAGGTGGAAACAACAGTTTGGTAAGCTTCTTTCAAGCAAGATAAAAAATAATTAAGCTAAGAATATTTCTGGTTTTGTTGTGGGAAAGTTGCTGTTCTTCTGTAAATGCTGTGACTTAATAGTTTATCCTTGTTTCTTTGAAAATAATACTGTTTTTCACAAAGTAGTTTATTGCAGAGGTGTGTAAATTTTATGACTCTGATGAGATTCCAGGTGGAACTGGCACAAGAGTGATTGGATCAAATGATGAATTCAAATCACTCTAGAGTCTCTAAGAGTAATTTTGTAACAGTTGAAACTTCTAATGAAACCAGCGTGCTTTTACTTTACAGTGCAATGTTGTTTACTTTCCCAATGTGCAATTTGAATGTATATTTGATAACATTCAAGATTAACAAAAAATATTTCCTTTCATTCCAATACATAATCCAAAAATTAATAGAGCTATAATCAGTTATTATTTTTATCATATTAATAATTGCAACAGTAACTGGGGACAGAGAGTTTTATGCAGGGACACGTGAAGTTTTCACTTTGATACTATGGAAGTAAGCCCTAGCTCCAAAGTCGGCACAGAAGTTAATGAATTCTTCTAAGTATAGCCTATAAAGGACTGTGTAGGAGCATGTCATGCTGACTTGTTCAAAGCTAGTTCAACTGTGGTTGTTTTTGCAAAGGAGGTCTCTTATTCTAGTGGTGACACAAGACGTCTAAACTTGTCAGAACAGTGTGTGTGGCCTAAGCTTTTGGAGGTAACACAAGTAAAAAGGTGATGCTGAAGAACTGCTGTGATGTTTCCCTGTAGGATGTAATGTAACCAAAACCTACTAGAAAATGGTGTCTGGAGGCACAAGAAACTGACTGCAGCATCTGAATAATTTCTAAAATAGGTGCATAATTCAAAGTACCTGAGCCAGTGTACCTGGTTTATTTTCCTGCTTAGAATACTCTACTGTTAATTATTCTGAATATTTCCTGCATTGTTAAATAGTTGTCAGCAATTAGCTAACTGAAAAATAAAACACCTTAATTTGCTGCTAATTTTGAAAAAAAAATGGGTAATACACTGGTGTAATTTCTCATGAAAGGAATACATTGCTTAAATTAGACTGAGGTAAGTTACATGTGGTGAGGTTTTTCAGTCATCTGTTTTCCCCTTAGGTAACTCCAATACATGTAGCTAAGATGGATGCTGTTTTACATTTCTTCCTGTAGTGTGAAAAGTTATGGTGTTTCATAAGAATATTTTAGTACATTAGAAGAAATAGCTCAATCCTAAAATAATATATTTTATTTTCAAGCACTTTATAGTGATACCAATTATTTCAATCAGTGTTAAACACAGAAAAGCTGTTTTTGTGTTGGCTCTTGGGGGATGTTTACTTTTTTGTATGTCTGTTTTCCATTACATACTTGGCACTGAAGTATTGTGATGTAAGAGGAATAGAAGAAACAGCACTTGATTTGAAATAAATTTTCAAAAAAGAAATGTCCCTGTATGTGTTTATTAACTGGCACAGCAGTAAGCAAAAGTGCTTTATACTAATTTAAGGAAGATTATGTGTGTTTGTGCCTACACACATGAATCAAGTATATGTTAAATTCATTGATGAGCTGAGTTTGGAATAAATATTAGAGCAATAGCTATGTCTGTTTAAAAATTGAGACCTAATATAATGTAACTTCTTTGAGATAAACAGTTTACAAAATTCTTCCCATATCTGTAGTCTTTCCAGTGACTGAAAACTTGCAGTACAATTAAAGTGCACCGAACATTTCTGGAGTTAGCTGAACTCTAAGTTGTTGTTCTTAATTAAATCAAAGCATTATTTCTGTAACTAGATTATATTCTGAAAAGCTATCTCTAATTCATTATGCTTTGTGATTGTATGAATGCATAATGTGAAGAGATGGGATCCAAACTCACGAACACATTCAGAAGATTTTTTTTTAAATGACTGCTTGATAAGATGTAACTTACATGTTCAATTACCACGGGTTTGGGGGTATGTGCATTGTTTAATTTAATAGGATGGAGATATTGAGAAAAAGAATAGTATAAGTGAACGAGGAAGTAGCCAAATAAAGGAATAAAAGCTTTCTGGAGCCAAAGAAAGGAGATGATAGGGAAAGGAGGCTCAATATGAAAACCGGGGCTATGTTACAGAATCATTTGTGAAGGGGAAATAGGGAAGAAGTATGTTTACTGAGTCCTTTCCTTCTTTCCCCTTGTTGTTTAGACTATTCAGACACTGTCTTTATGTGTTTCTTTCCAAAATGTAGTTGTTGAACTGTTGATGATAGGTTTTTACACCCTTCTTACCTATGAAAATGTATCTACAACAGCAATAGGGGGCATTCATATATTTTTATGAGCAAGCAGTCTTTACGCCACATTGCCAACACAACAAAACCTAGGTGATTGCCTGATAACAGCAGATGATTATGTTTGTAAAGGCTTACTATGGTTGTAGAATTTATTTCTTTATGATGACCAGCTAGGGGAAACTCAGAAGTTTCCCCTTGAGTGTTGCTGTCTTTTGTCTTAATATATTCCTGACAGGTGGTAAGTATAGATAGATTCATACCCCAGTGTAAGTATCTTGGGTTTCCAGGTTACTTTTCTGAATACTTCTCACGTCCTTCTCTTCTGCACATACAAATTTTATTTTTTTCTTATGTTAGAAGGGGTTTCTCAAACATCTTGCTGTTTAATCCTTCTGATCCACTTAAAATTTGAACCTTTTAAAATAAATAAATTTGTTGTAAATAAAATTTTAAATTATGAACCAGGACAGTATGAATATAGCAACTTTGTGGTTTAATAACATTCTTTGTAAATATTCTTTATTCTAGTAATATGTCTACCTCTTTGTGCCTTGCCTACATCTTGTATGAGACCAAGAATTGAAATGACTTACAATTATCCTTTTTAAGTGCTGTGTAGATTCTGAAGCTCTCATACACTGAAATTAAAAGAATGGAATCTGAATTTGTGTCTTAGGTATGTTTCCTTAGATTAAGTGATGTACCTGCCATTCAGGAGAGTAGTCCCTCACCTTGAATACCATCACTGCCATTTCCTGCTTTTCAGTACCATGGTTATAATAGAAAATTTAGCTGTTTAGGTCAATAAGGTGTTTATGTAATAACTAAAAAAAAAAGTAGAATGCTTGTGGTGGATTGACCCTGGCTGGATTCCATGTGCCCAGCAAAGATACTCAGTCACTCCCTCTTTTCAACTAAACATGAAGCAAACCATACAACAAAAATCTCATGGATCAAGGTAAAGACAGGGAGATCATTCACCAGTTACTGTTATGGGCAAAAGAGACTCGACTCAGGGTCATAGCCTTTATTTAGACATTCACCTGCATTGATGTGAGGTCCTTCATAGGCTGCAGGTGAATCTGCTCCACCATGGACCTACCTGAGATGCTAGAGGTCATGCTAACTCACGATGGTTTTCATGGCAGACTGACTGAAACACCTCCTCCCACTCCTTCACTGATCTTGGTGTCTTCAGTTGATTCCCACATATATTTTCACTCCTTTCTCCAGGTGCAGTTTCCATTCCTCTTCCTTTTCGTGCAGGAATTTTTAAAATTAATCTCTTTGAGTATGTTACTGTGGAGTTGCTACCAGCATTGCAAATGGGCTCAACTTTGTCCAGTTGCATAGTCATGTTTCAGCCAGCTGGCACTGGCTCTATAGAGAAAGCTTCTAGATGTCACCCAGTCTATCAAAACTTGGCTGTGCAAACCTAATACAATTTTTTTTCTCTGTTAAGACACTGTTGTTGTTGCCTTTTCATTATACTAGATAGGCAATATGATAGGGAGATGGATAATACGGTAGAAAGGAATTTTTATTCAGTTGTGGTATCTCTGTATAGTTTTTAATTCATTGGGGTCTGCTGAGCACAGACATACAGACTAATTCTGACAAGGTATTTGGTGTGCAGTCTTTGGCACTGACCCAATTCCGTCACAGAATGAAAACAAGTGTTAATTCAGATGAAGTTGTTGCTTTGGGCTGTACCATATTGGGAAGATACTTGAAAGCAGGACAAGCTGGAGCTGTTTGCTTATGTAGATTAAGTCATTCCAATAATTTTTTTTATATACTTAGAAGTTCCTAACTGGATTTGCTAAATTGCATACACCATACAGTAAACATTAAAAATAAGTTTACTGCTTAGAATACTAAATATATGCAGTGCTTAAGTCCACATTAGCATTCTTTTATACACCCACCAAAATTTTGTAGCAAGGTAAATGAAGGTATCTTTACAGTCCGTTTTATTACTTACATTAGTTTCATGACTTTTAATGTAGGTAACCTTGTTACAGAGTATATTGCCTACCTCTGTTAAGTCAGTAAAATGGTAACATTAGTGAGGGGGGCAGCAGTAATATTTCAGCTCCTTTTAAAAATCTTTTCCTGTAACTGTTTTGTGTGTTTTGTTTTATCTTGTACTCATTTATTTATATCCAGATAATTACTTTTGAGATTCCTGTCTGCATCTAGTAAATGTTGCTACATCTACTTTGGGTAGACGAATTGTTTGATGGGAAACAGGCAGGTTTTCTGTGTTTGCACAGATAGGAAATAGCACAGCTTGACAAGAAATACAATTTGATGTCTAGATATTTTTTTTTTTTGTTATTACCTCTATATGAAAAATCTGTGAGTTTCCATTAATTCTTAACAATGTCATTAGCTTTATTCAATTTGTCTTTAAGATTATAGTAACAAGATGAATGCCAAATAGTATCCTACCCAACCTGCCCTCTTATACTGGCTTTCAACAATTCTCATGTTTGCCACAGCTGGCCTAGGTATTTAAACTTGAGAATAGGTACAAATGTGATAATTTCTGTGGTTGTTGCATTTGCAATTGCAGTCTGCAGTTCAGACTGCAGAATTGGGTGCAGTTTACACTCTTCTGTGTTTTCAAAGGATGAAGAGTGCATGTTGCACCTGAAATTTCCTATCTCAAATATAACCTAGCTATGCTCAGGTGAAATCAGTTGTAATGGAATCATCACAAAACAGGAAGGAACGTGGTCAGCAGCAATAGAGCAAGGAACAATGGCTACAGATTGGAACATAGAAGGTTTCACCTCAGTGTGAGGGGAAACTTATTTATAGTAACGGTGATGGAGCAGCAGAACAGGCTGTCCAGAGAGGTTGTTGAGTCTCCTTCTCTGGAGACTTTCAAAAACCACCTGGATATGTTCCTGTGCAAACTACCCGAGGTGATTCTGCCTTGGACTTAATGATCTCTGGAGGTCCCTTCCAACCTTTAAAGTTCTGTGATTCTGTGGCTTGGTAAATCACACATCCTAGGTGATAGTTTATTCTGAAAATACAGTCACTGTATCATGTTGTAGAAATCCTTTGTAAACTCTCAAACTGATGTTTCCACGTACTTCAGAAGATCCAAGAACTATTAAGAGTGGCTTATTTATGGCTTTAGTCTATATCACAAAATGTTATGCAGAGGTGTGTAACAGCTTCCCTCTCTAGTTCTCCCACACAACACTTATTCAACTGACTCATGTTTAAGTGGCATCAGTTTGGATGAAACACATTTAGTAGTCTTCTTTTATTGTCCTCATCATATGTTATGAAAAAAAAAATGTGGAAAAAAGCAAAATAACTAAGTAATCACCACTTTCTTCCTAGCAACCTTGCAGACAGAAGAAAGACAGTTAAACTGGAAGCTAAGGAAACTCTAGAGAAATAGCATAACTGTAGCTCATGGGAGCTTCCTCTCCATCCCCACCATTTGTCTCTGACTCTAAGCTCCATTATCTTACCTTTTACCTGGTTAAGTGGAACCGTTCTTGACTTTTCAACATACATGACTGTACAAATACGTATGAATTAATTTGAACTAATAAGAAGAGCAATTGACTGCATTAAAACATACACAAGTGTTTGATTTCATGTTTTATATAATTTACTTACTTGATGAGAATCCTTTTGTTTTCCCAACCTGTATTGTAAGTGCAATTCCAAACACTTCCTGAAATCCATGCTTACCCTTTGTGCTTTGATTTTCTTCCTGAAAGAAGGAAATGGAAAGTGGATATCATCTTCTTCAAAATGCATTGCTAATGCTTCTCCTTGAGAATTTAAGTCTATGCAATGAAATGTTTAGCGCCTGTTCTGATGAAGTAACAAATTATTTAATAAACCAGCCAAACTAATTTTAAATTGTTTGCTAACAGTGAGATGTAATTGGTAACCAGCAGGTAAAGACTACTAGTATTAATAATAATTTATTTCACTACGTCCAGTACTGCATTTTGACTTGAAATCAAGGAGCAAGAAACATAGGATTTTCTTTTATTTAAGAATAAAGCATTAAGTTGGCATATAATTTTCTGTACTATAATTTTCTCTGTTTATGGTAAGATTAGTTTACTGAAATTATAATTTAAACAGCCTGTGGTGGAGCTGTTCGTACTATCCTTATGTCTTATTTTGGAGAAGATGAATATACAAATGGCATTAATTCATAAAGATTCCTTCCCTTAGATAATCAGACAAAATAGCTACTTATATAATTCTTTTTTTACATAGCCTCTTCAAGTTAAATCGTCTGTTAATAACATGCTTGGATCATTATAGCTACATGCCTGCTTTGATTGAAAATGCCTTTTGTAAAGTGCAGTCCACGTAACTATATAAAACATAATCCAAGATGAAACTTAAAGCAATTAAGGTAATTTTTTTCAGAGAAAATTATCAAGGCAAAGAGTGATTCTGTGATTTTGAGTAAACTAGAGAGCTTGATCTATGTGGTGATTTAAAACATAATTAACAGTTAAATTTGTATTGTTTGCTTGTGTTTTGGGGGGTTTGTGTTTTGTTGGTGGGGGTGTTTTTGGTTATTTTTTTGTTTGTTTCTTTCCTTCTATCCTAGTGGTGCAAATTCCTGACATTTTAGGGATTTCTTTATTCCTCCAAAGCATTTGTCAGCCAAGTTTATTTGAATATGTGACTGATGTTCCTAATAAGATGCTTCGTTTTAAGTCGAAGTCATAGAAATTCTTTTCATGAGAGTAGTTTATTGAAATTATCTTGTGTTGAAGCTCCACAAAACAGTAATAATTACTTTCTTAGTGGAAATTACTGGTCAATTTAGAATTTGATTAAGGTGGCTGTGTGCCATTCAATGATTGACATAGTGTAAAGATTTTGTCACTCTCAGATTTCCCCTGTGAGCTTTTTTTTTACATGTAGTACATAAAATTCTTTAAAATTCCCACAGATATAAAAGGACAGTAAAATGAAATATATGTGTGCAATTACTCTTAATGAAGAAGGAAGTGTCATATTTTGGCATTTTGAATTCTGTTGGTTTTGTGAATATCTGTAATCTATTTATTTAAGGAGAAATGTGGCATGACTGTTGACTGAAGATTGCAGTAATAAAGCTTTCTAATGCTGAAACATAATGATGAACTATTGAAGTACAATATTTATATCTAAATGTCTAGATGCATGAACAAGGCAAGTGATATTTATAACTTTACAGTGTACTTCATACAGGAAAATTTTCTAAATTATAAGGGTAGAGTCTTCACAAATGCAGTAAATATGTACTGACATGAAAACATTATGAACATCATCTCATTAGAATATAATACAAACACCAGTTTGGTGATTCTGTTTTATTAAAAACAAAACAAAAAAAACCAAACAACCTTTCAGAAGGGGCACGTGTGTTTGAGGGAAAAGTCAGTCAATGCAGTAATAATGTTTTCCTTAACCGTATTCCAGAGACTTACTGTCTGTACCATACACTAATTATAGAATAAATGGTATTATAACCTTTTCAAATACAGCATCTTCATGTTTGGTCTGCAGCCTTTTTTTTTTTTTTTTTTTTTCCCCTCCTTGCTGTTAATAATGGAAAACTGCTAGGAAATTTCCTTTCTGAAATATAATTATCTTTTCAGTAAAAAAATCATAATTGCCTGATTTTGTGCAGTTGACATACATACTCACATTGTGTATCTGTTGTCTTAGCTGCACTGCATACAGACTCAACTGTAGTAGGCAGGATGTTTATATTTACATTTGTATCTAGGGGAGTTGAAAATAGGCAAGAATGGAGAGAAATTTTGTATGGCAGTGCACAGAATTTTGCAAGTTTAATTTTGCAGCCCTGCTGCAATCTGATACTTCTTAGTTACTGGTAAGCTTGTTAAATTGTGCCTGAAAAATGTATCATCTTAGAAGACAGCCTTATAATCAGTATTACTTCCCCTGTATCAAGAAAGCCTTTTTAAAAGCATCATTTTGGCAGCCTGGTTCTGTAGATTAAATTTTTTATATTTGAAATCTTCGCATTTAATTTGTTTTCAGCTGCCAAGGTGACTACATAAATTGACTATCCTTAGAAATACATTCCAGGTTCTGGATACAGTCCTCTAAATCAGACAGTGAGTTCTCTAGAAGACTAAAGTCTTAAAATGCAATATTTAGAAGAAAAGATCCACTCTACCAGTATGAATTTTTATAAACACTGTGATGGAGGGGTTATGATTAATTAATGTGAGATTGTGTTTACAAAATCAATATTGTTTACTAATTTTGATATCCAAACTTTTCCACCCCGACCACTTATTTTTAATATTAAACCAGTTCAAGTGTATCAGTCATGGAACGATTACATAAATGGCATCTAGATTTAGTAGTAACTATTAATGTGCATAAGCAATCAACTCAGTTGTAACTAATTAGCACTGGAAGATCTCTTGCAGTCAGTAGTGCTGCTTGGCCACTAGATGGAAGTCAGGGCCCCTTTCTGCTTAGGGCAGAATCTAGGTAATATACAAAGCTTTAGGTTTTACTCACAAGTATTACTTCTCTCATCTTGCGGGGTTATCAATAAATTGGAAGTACCCAGAACACTTGCAGGGTTTCTGGCTGGTCTGGCTGGTGCTGCTGTGGTTGAGACTTATCCACCCCAGGCTCCACAGGCTGCTGGGTGGAGGAGAGGTGAGGGCAGGCAGTTTCTGACCTGTTCCTGGCTTTTTGACGATCTGCATACCTTAAGGCTTGTTTCTCTATAGGAGATGCAGGCTCCTTTGGCAGGTGCAGGCAAATGTCTTGCAATGTGTATCTCATGCTGCTAATTGCATGAAGGGTATTCAAGTTGCTCCTGGAAAGACTCAGAACAGTTCCAGGGTGCAATATAGCTTATATTGCTATATAATAATAATAAGGCATTACAGGCACGGATGCAGCAGAACATAGAATAATAGTAAAATCATGGCATAAATATAAGCATGGCAAAGGCATGCTGTATTATCTGCTTATCTGCTTTTAGTATCAATGCCTGAGATTGATTGGACCCTTTTGGACATTAGCTTATCCAATCAGTGTGCCAGTAAGCCAAGTTTTACCATATTTGGGTGAAAGCATAGGTTTGCTTGTACCATATTGGAGGAAGAGCATACACCCAGAACATGCTTAGCATAAGGCCAGTGCATACAACTTGTTTACCATGGTTTGCAAGCAGGAGAAAAACAAGTTATGTAAGCCAGAGACTCCATGGCACCATGTCTTTTGTCTCTTTTCCTGCCGCTGCTTCTTCCCCCAAATCAGAGGGAAGGCAGAAAAACATGTCTGGGCAAGCCAGCACACGTACAGACTGATTTTGATCCTTCAGGTCTACCACAATACACATGCACACACACACTTAAATATTTGCTTAAGGTCAGCCTGAAAATATGTGGAAAGAGGAATTTTGAAGAGAATGGTGAAGTTTCATCAGCATTCAGAGAATATCAGGTTGGAAGGATCAAGGATCATCTAGTCCAAACTTTCAGGGTAAGAATACAGTTTAAATGAGATGGCTCAGCACCCTGTCAAGCTGGGCCTTGAAATTGATGTAGGAGAATCCACCACCTGCCTGGGAAGTTTATTAGCTTGTCTTGAGAATTGTTAACTCTTAGGTCTTTTAAGTCACACTGAATGCTCTCTATCATGAAGTATGTAAGATAGAGAACATAATGTAAAAACAGTCTTGTTCAACAGCTGTTTTTCAGTGTGGTTTCATTCCCCCTGTGTTGGTTTGAGCCAATTGGAGAATTTGAGTGAGAAATTAGACAATTGGCTGAGAGAGAGATAAATACAGTGTGTCACTTCACCGAGTTTTACTGAGGAAAAAAAAAAAAAAGTTGTTTTAAGAACTGTTCTCAAAACAACCAGATTAGCAGAGGGCTTCTGTCTGTGTCTGGCTGCAGCTGCTTTCTCCTTTGTCTCTTTGTCTTGGTAGCTAATTCAGAGTAAAACTACTAACTCCTTCCTATTACTAACCCTCCTGGCCAATCTATTTCAGCTTACCTGCAGCATCAACAGGTGGTGAGATAAGGCTGGGGAAGGGGGGAAACGTGGTAGGGGGGTTTGGTTACGCTCTCTTGGGGATTTTGGTCTCCGGGAGGGGTGTGGTGTCTGTATTGCATTTTCACTGTATATATCTGTAAATATCTGTTATATCTTGTAAATATTT
>VWZI01008873.1:73572-131288 GCA_013396835.1 Psilopogon haemacephalus | reverse complement strand
TGATTTTTATTAGCCTGGATACGCCCACTATGGACACTTTATAGCTACTAAGTTTATAATTTATTAAAATGTAGAATATGTCAAAAAAAGTTTGTAAAAGTATGAAACTTACTATGAAAAAATATAATTGTGTGAATGTTGGATTTTTTGCTTTTGCAAGAGCATTTAATGTATCAAAATGAACAAACTAACCCCATTGTCCATGAATTCACTGTCTACAGTTATTTTACTGTAATAAACAGAAAAAAATCCAAGGAGATTGCATATATATTCCCTTTTCAGAGGAAAGTGACTCTCTAAGCTAACTTGACGTGAGATTTTTTTCACATCTGAAGAAGACTGTAATGAAAATATTGTCAATATACAAAATTGGCCTGTATGTGTTAGAGTGCCTTCAAATAATTTGCTGTCATATTAGAAACTAAGCTTATTCATGCAGACATTTTAGTAATGTGATGTTTTCTTGTCTTCTAGGCATATCATTTTTATGCAGATCTATTGAAACATTTTAATATGAGTAGCTTGATTTACTGTTAGTTGCAGATAAGGTTTTATTCCCTTCACTTGTCTTACTATGAGGTGGTTTGGCCCTGGCTGGAGGCCAAATGCCCACCAGAGACACTATATCACTCCCTTTCTTAAATGGTTAGAGGAGACTGGGATATATAACAAAAGCCAGTTATAAGAGAGAAGCAAATTAATAATGATAATAAGCAAAGCAATAGACTGTATGGAAGTAAAAGCAGATAGAGATGTTCATCTCTACTCCCCATCAGCAGACAACGTTTGATCTCTATACTTGGTGGAAAAGATGCCATGGACGACTCTCCCCAAACATCCTTCCTTCACTGCATTCTTACATCTGTGCTGATGTCATATGGCATGGAATATCCCTTTGGCCAGTCTGGATCACTTGGTCAGCTGTGTACTCTCAGCATCTTGGGGCAGGGAGATGTTGGAAAAATTTAGCCTGGGTGCTCAGCTTAGTGGTAGCCAAAACACTGCTGTGTTATCAACAGCACTGCAAAGCACAGGACCAGAAAGATACTTTGCGGAGAATTAACCCCAGCTCAGTCCAATCCAAACCTACTACATACTAAAACAAAGTGAAGGAGTTTCCTGTAATGACAGTTTAATATATTTTGTTTAAATTGGCTCAGTATTGAAAGTTCACATTTGGTCTATGCTGTTTTCTTATAAAGTGAAAGATTTTTCCTGGTATTTGGCTTTAAAAATAGGAAGTGTAAATGCTTAGCAATATTTAAAATATTCAATTATTTATCTCAAATTAGGTTTTGTATCTTCATTATTAGTTTCCTGTTTCAGGCTCATATTTCTTCTTGTATTCAGCGTACTAAATTTGTTTCTTTCTGAAGTAATAGAAACTCTCAAAATGCATACTTATCAGCTTACCTGATAACTGTTCTTAGAAGTTTAAAAATTTTTATTTTAATCAATATAATGGAGGCAAGTATTCTCTTTTAAATTTTGAATTTTACTTTTTGTGTGTCCTTTATGTTGTTTGTTTTTTTTTAAATTAAATTACCAGTTAGTAATGGTGTCAAGACAAAAGTCACTTATGCTTCATTAAGACTGTATTAAAAGTAAACTTGTGAAGTAATTCTCCTACCAGGTAGAATAGTAAAAGTCTAAACAATTTCCACCTGAAAGAATCTCTAAACTTTATTATATTTTACATTTTACACTCAAACTATGGTTATAGCTATTCTCTTGATGTGCCACATGCATGTCTTTAATAGGTTGTTAAGTCATACCGAGTAATACGTGAAGTCAGAAGATCATTGTGCTGCTCAACAGCTGCAGTGTCTAAAGATAGTGGAAGAGGCAATTGAGTAAAACTAATTTAAAATTATATTACTCTTCTTCTGGATTTATACCTTTTTGTGGGTTTTAGGAATGAACAAGAGAATAAGCAGTGAGGGATTTAACTTCTTATCTTACTGTGGTAGATGGTGCATTTCAATTGTGACACTTCAGGCTGCCAGAGACATCTTAGTGTTATGTTACCAGTCTTTGTTCTTCTTTGGTGTTTTGTCTTTTCAAAACATATACAAGACTGAGATTTCATGAAATGCCAAGCCTTTCTTTCAGCGAGGCAAACCCCATCATTTTTAACATCGAAGAGCAGAGAAAAAAAGTATACACAGTTTTATTTTCATCTTTGTGAGTCTACTACCTATTAAATAATTTAATTTCTCTATTAACCTTTTTAAAGAAAAATACACCCACTCATGCATTTATATATATATAAAATAATCAATCTTTCTGAATTAATTTGATGTTCATTTTCTGTAAATTTAAGAGAGAACTCATTAGAACCAACCAGGATATTTATGCTTTGAAAAATCTTTGTTGGAATAACCTGCCAACTAATTGCATGGCAGTGTCTGAAAACACTTGATAGACCTACAGTGGTGCAATAATGAGAAAGCATAAAATTAATAACAGAATAAAAACCTACCTATATACATTTCTTTTTCCTAAGGGAAAAAACACAACTTGGGATACTCAGTATTGGGAACTCTTAAATGTATTGTGCTAAATTGTAATTTTGAATCCTGTTGTGGAGCAGCTCTGTGAAATACTTTTGACTTCATTGTTCTATATGAGAAACATGACTTTAAATTTAAGACCACTGAGTACTGTAGTTCACAACTGAACTTTGAGGCAAGCACTTCTTTTTCTCTGCTGGTCTTTCCCGTGTGCTTCTGAACTCTTATGGTAAATGGACCTTTATTAGCAGTATCTTGTCTACTGCTAGAGAACATAGGACAGTTAATGTCCAAGTAAACTCCTGTTAAATGGATTTTTCAAGAACATCTTTAATGCCCAGTGTTCTTGAACATGAGCTAGAAAAGTGGGAATTATGATAAGTATTATAAGGAGAAAGTAACCATAGTTGTTTCAAGTTGTTGGTTTTGTTGTTTGTTTTTTTTAATAGAAAAAAGTGTACCAGGCGTGGATTGGTTTGAAACTTTGTTCTCATTAGCTTTGCAATAGTAAGAAAAAGTCGCTCCCAATGATCAGTCTAACATATGATGTTCTTTATACACGTGAGAAAATAAAATTCTGCTGTATTTCATGTTTTATTAAGTAGTGGAAAGATTGTGCTTTTTACATGTAAAAGAGCCAGTTGTGTTTGCTTGCTTGTACTAAGTGATAATACAATATATTATTTCTTAAGACAGGATTGGAAGTCATTATTTTTGTTATTCAAAGCTTCCAATCAGGTTTCTTTTAATACCAGTACTAATTGTACCTTCCTCTGTTAATATATTTATTTATCCCCTCTTAATTAGTTCTGGTTTATGCCCCTAAAATTGCTCTGTGCTGCAAAGATGAAGTGGATGAATTTTTTTTCATTTATTCTGTCTGGATTAAGCTGACTAACTCTCATTATGAGTGTATATTAAAAAAAATCTGATTTAAATCATGTGCTAACTGCAATAAATACATACATAAAGGATCTAAAAGCAGGAAATTATTTAGTGACTCATCCTGGTGTGGCATAAGGGAGGCATCCATACTCTTTGCCAATTAACAAGAATGTTGCTATTTTGTATTAGGAATTTATGGTTGCTGTACTGGCTCTTTGTTGATGAGTTGTTTTGGGTTTGGTTTGAATCTTTAGCAGCACTGTTTACCAGTTTCAGAGTGATGATGACACTGAATTGTCTGTGTCAAGTGACAGGCTTAAAAAAGCCATATTCTTCAATGTTTGATTTGAAAAATAAGATCTATTTATCTTTCCTTACTTCCATATACATGTATATAATGTTTGGGATTTTTTTTAATTATAGCATAAATTATACCATTGTTTGGTCAATAATGCATTAAAAAAATGTTCAGCTGGTAATGAAAACAAAAAGTGTGATGACAGAACAATTATAGTGGCAAATTTATTTTATGTAGCTTTCCGACTTCCTAGATTAATAGCGTTCAGTCTGTTTCAGGTGACTGTTGCATTGCTGTCTCCGCAGCCCTTTATTTGAGTCTTTGTAGCTGTCTTCTGGTTACATACCTTGCAGTTTTTCTACCCTCCCTTATTTTTCCCTACTTTTTCCCCCCTCTTTTATTTTTTCCAAACTGACAAAGTCTTTTGAGTAGAGGCTGTCTTACTTTTCCGATTCTAACGCAGTGAAGCTTCAAGGCATGACCAAAATACAAGGAATAAATATTACTAGAAGACTGAAGAAAAGAGCACTGCTTTGGCTTCTTGGCATGTATAACATGGAAAGCAGCATTTCTGGTATCTTATGCATGTAGGGTTCTCTTCAGGGTTCTCACTCATCTCCTGAGAAACTAGTGGGTATGTGAATAAGAAGTATGGAACTCAGGTTCTCAGATATTTTAGACTATCTTCTTTTAATCCCTCTTTAAAATCTCTGCTGCTAAAATGTTTTGCAGAGCTCCTCATTGCTTTAATATTCTATTTTCTGTTTACGTAACTACAGACTTCCAGAAAAGAGAAAATACCTCAGTTTTTAGGCCTGGTTTTCAGGTATTATCCAATATTGAATCCCAGTAAGGTGTAAGAGAGAAGAGGGTATGTGAAGAAACAGATTTCCGTGGTACAGATAGAGGAATTATATCTGCATTTGAATTAGGAAAAAAAAATTAGCTGTTGTCTAGGAGCACACCATTGCCATGAATATACATCCAATATTTAATGTAGTTGCAGCTAGCAACAAAAAAATCAAACTTGATCCTATTTATGCAGTAGAATATAGATGTTTTTGTGATGCCGGTAAAATGTAAAATATATATTTTTAAAGTGTGTATGATATGTTTTTAATAAAAACTGCCCTTGCTGTTTTCTCATGTGCTGGTGGGAAAAGCTTGAGGTTTATTTGCCTATTCATGAAAACGCCCAGTTTGCCTCTCTTCACTCTTAAACAAGCATGAAAACTTGAGAGGTTTAACCACTCTTTTTGTTCCTGTTGGTCAAACAAATATAACTTGCCTTCAGACTGCCCTTGTTGCAAACTTAAATTACTGTGTGTACAGCAGTGGTTTCACTTAAAAGAGTGGCAAGGGAAGACAGTAAAATAATCTCCACTAGAAAGCTTCATTCATCTGGATTGGAAATAATACTGGGACACAGAGTGTTATTCAGCTTTGATATGTGTTTGTCAGCATTAGATTAAATGGTTTATGATAGTTATATAGCTTCAGTTTCTGTTAGAGGTAATGACCACTGCTAATATTTCTTCAGTCCTTTCAATGTTGGTTTTCATTCAGATGGTATTTGACATAGTTGCCTACTTATTCCATGTTATTATAATGTAATTTATTTTTTTAACTTACATGCTTATTTCCTTTTTTTTTTAAATGAAACATCACATATACATATATATGTATATATGCATTGGTGTTATAAAATGTGATGCTGAAAGGTTGTAAATTACATAAATTGCAAATATATATATAAGTAAGTGAATAGAATGCTAAATCTGCTGTAGTAACTGTGATTTTTT
Source organism: Psilopogon haemacephalus (assembly GCA_013396835.1). Classification (NCBI taxonomy): domain Eukaryota; kingdom Metazoa; phylum Chordata; class Aves; order Piciformes; family Megalaimidae; genus Psilopogon; species Psilopogon haemacephalus. The sequence continues at coordinate 125,790 of VWZI01008873.1, read as the reverse complement.
AAAAGAAGCCACTCACTAAAGGAATTAGTTTGTATTTAAAGGTCATATATTTTGCTTCTTTCAGATGGTCCTCGACCCTCACAGAAAGAAATCATATCGCTAAGAGCATTTATGCTTCTTTTTTTGAAACAACTTATACTGAAGGTAAACCAGTTGAGATCTGTTATATACATGCAATTGGATCTTTCATAGTAATAAATATGAAATATCTATCAGGTATTGTATCTGCTTCTGGTTAATTTTGGTGTTCATGCACATACTAATCAATATAGCGGTGGGAAATCCATACAATATCTTTTATTGTACCAAACCTCACCATATATATTTTATGAAATGTACATACAGAAATTGCATATGACCCTAGAGAACCTTTCATGTATTTAGGCACTTCTTAATGTGATGGTTAGTAGTTGCTGGACTGATTAAATGAAAAAAGAGTAGTGCCAGTTGTTAAGTTAGTTACTGCTTTATCCTTATCTTGGTTCTACAATGGGCTGAAATAGTCTGGAACTGTTTTTCTCTGTTACAGCAAGTCTAGTTTTTGAGGTGTAATATGCAGTTTGAGATGAGACTGAAAAAACAGGGTTTTTTTCTGGCCTAGTTTATTCCACCTGCTTTTTCCGTTCTGTTTCAGGGATTGGAAGGATGGTAGTAATAGTGTATTGTATCTGAGGGTCCACACTGTAAGAATCCTCTCTAGCAGGGATAAGGGACTGTGCACTGGTTTGAATTGTTATGATAAGGAAAAACAATCCAATAAAAGGGAGAATTTAGCCTTTTGAGTTTAAATAGAACAAAACTGTAGAATTATTTGCCTTGGCCCAAGGTTTTGTTTTTAAGCTATACTTAAAAAATAAATTTCCTCTGAATACTGCACCCCTTATGTTTTTATTTTTAGGATCGAGGAGTGAAAGAAGATGAACTGCAGAGCATATTAAATTACTTATTAACAATGCATGAGGTACATTTCTGTGTTTACCTATCTTTTACTGTAAGCAATTGGATCAGATCTATGGGAAGCCTGCTGTCAAGGCTGGTTTGTAGAATAACATTGATGCTTGTCACACAGGATGAAAATATTCATGATGTGCTGCAGCTGCTAGTGGCACTAATGTCCGAACATCCAGCATCCATGATACCAGCCTTTGATCAGAGAAATGGGATACGGTAAGACAGTGAAGTGAGAAAATATCTTACAAGTACTTCCAGTAGCATCACTCTCAAGATTACTTTTTTTTTATCCCCCCTCACAACAATGTCACACTTGCTGATCTTTCAAAGTACAATTCTTTCTCACTTCAACTCTATTTTTTGTCAACAACAGTGGTTTTGTTAGCTTGGAGGAAAAAGCATTGCTTAAGGTTATCATTATGATATTTGAAGGTAAATGTCCTATTGTATTGCTTCTCCATCTCAAATAGATTATGTAACTAAGGCAATGTATCAAAAAGCCAAGTATCTATCTCAGAAAAAAAAAAAAAATAATCAAGTTTTCAGATGTTTAACATAATCTGAAGGGAAGAAGAGGAAACCAAGAAAAATTGTGCCCTAACCTCTCAAAATTTATCTGAAAAGATAAAATGGGAAAAAAAAACCCACAAAACTCAGCTACTAACTGATAAATTCAAGCTCTATTTTGCCAAAATACTAAGAACTTGTGGACCTTTGAGGCTTCTTTCCAACCTGATGCAATATGTGAATCTGTGAACTTCATACAAATAATAGTACTTAAAACTCTTTGAATGACAATGCTAGTTGAAGAGCAGACTCTTTGTACTCATAGTTAGGACTTTTCTGCTTTTAGTTGTCTGTATTCAGACAGAATTTTATTACTGATAGCTTTTTAAGAAGGGTAAGACTGATCTAGATAATGTAGGAGACCTTTTTAGAATCATAAAATGGTTTGAGTTGGAAGGGACCTTTAAAGATCATCTAGTTCCCCCCACTCCATCCCTCACTTAGTGGGGGTTTGTGTAACATTTGTGTTACCAGTTGTTTGATGGTGCAGTTTTAGTGTTTAAAAGTCTGTTTTGAAAAAAGTGGAAAGCATGAACTGAACTGCAGCATTGAAGTATTATTATTAAAGAAAAGCCTGTCATACAATTAGGCGTTTGTCTGCTTAGGTTATCAGAGGACAGAATTCTCTGAGGTCATTTGATAATGTCATCAGTCCTTTCAAAATAAGAAGTTACTGTCTGCTAAAGCACTCTTTAGTGGAGAATGATGAGTAAGAATGACTGAAACCTGAAAGTCAGCTAATTCAAATAGGAAGCTAAAATAAAAATTTAAGAATTCATTGAAGAGTCTAGGGGGAAGGGTAATATTGTCTGTCTCTCGGTGCTTTCAAATCAAGGCTGATTTGTTTTCTGAAAGACTGTAGAATTTGTTTAAACAAATCATATTAATTAAATAAGCAATAAATTTAATAAGTTAAATCTGGGGGGGCTATTTTAATCCAGGACTCAAAAACAAGGATTCAAAGATTTTTTAATGATATTTTTTTCCACTTCTGATTTTGATGCAATGAGGATGGAGCTTCATAGATGTATGTAGAATTTTGTGTGACATACTGCCATAATTTTACTTTTGGCAAGTGTGTTTTCATTATAAACATTCAGTGATTAAATACAGGTACATTATCCTGTGTAGAATAGACATTAAATAGGGTTTTAAAGAACACAGGGAAAATTTCAGTTCCAGATACTCCAAGAAAACTCCAGGATATCATCTTATGTGTTCCAGTCTGCTTCCCTTGTCTTAAACTATAACTGCTCAGGCTGTCTTTTATTTGATTTTTTTCCAAGTTATTAATATAAGATAAAGTTGTTACTCTCAGTCACAAGGCATTGAACTTAACCCAAAGACACCATGTCTCCAATAGAAAGAATTTATATTCAGACTTCTATGCTGTGCTTGGTGCTTTCAGTCTATCCTTCCATTTTGTGTAAATTGCCTTATTTATAGTTTTACTTATTAAAAGATAACCCTGTTTGGCGAAATACAGTATATATACAGTATTTAGTAATAAAGTTTAAAAAACTTGTTGGATTTGTTTTTCTTTTTCAGAGTAATTTATAAGCTATTGGCTTCCAAAAGTGAGAGTATATGGGTGCAAGCTTTGAAGGTCCTTGGATATTTTCTTAAACACTTGGGTCATAAGTAAGTGTAGGTTTTTTTACAGTGATGTATTTAAGTTAACAATTCTTCATGTCTTTTTTTATCATGATCACTCTATATTCTTTGACAGTCATTAGAAATTACTATTATTAGTTTTTCTCATTAGTAATTTGCATGCTCTGTTAGAATAAAATTAATTTTCCAGTTAGCTTGTTACTGCTATGATGCTTAAAAAGATACAGTGATTATCTGTCAAACAAATGATATGCTGAAATCCAAGTCTTAAAACTGTTGAAAAACATTTTTCAAAAATGTATTTTTAAGTGCATATTGTATGTGCAGCTACGGATAACAGGAAACATATGTGTCATCTAAAATTTGCTGCTGGAATTTTCATTGTAATGAAAGTTTCAGAGCAGTGCTTTTAAATTAAGCTTTGAAATGATGGGGAAAATGAAGTAGAAGTATGTTATTCACATGGAAAAGTTTCAGAAGGAAAAGCAAGCAAACCAAGTAAATGGAGGAGGTAAAAAGGAGGTAAGGACATGTCTCTATGCAAGAAACAGTCACATAAAGAAGGAAGTGGTGTCATGAAATGGGTGCATTTAGTCTCATCTTTCATAGTTTGTTGTGAAGAATTAAAATCACGCAGTGCTGTGTAACCAGCTGCTGCTTGCATTTGTCCTTCTACATGTGGTGTTTAGCTTCCTGCTGGGGTTAACCCAGAACAATATTCCAGCAGGAGACTGTGCAGTATAAAAAAGAGCCACATGCTTCACAAGAGACTTTATTATGTAAAACCTCCTTAGAAGGAAAGGGTCCTAGGAGTCCAGCCAGAGTGTGCTATTGCTAGTTGTGCTTTTCTCAGTAAGATCAATAAAATATGACTAGATAATTGAGAGGCAGTTAGTGAGAATATGCTCCCAAATGGGATTTTTCTTTTGAAATCCTGCAAGCCAAATAGTGTTCTGGGAATTTGTCAAGCAAATTGATAGTCCACTCACGAATCTCCAAGGGCTTTTCAAACATTACTTGCTAAAATTCATTCACAATGATAGGAGTTGGATTAAGTAAGATACACTAGATGAAGACTTCTGCAGAAGCCTTGTTGTATTCAAAAAAAGTGCATTTGTGTAAAATATTTATCACTCCATTAGTAAAACATTACAGAAAAAAAATAGGAGATTTTTTAGAAGGTGAAATTTCTTTTCCCAGTTGCTAGCATCTGTTTGTAATTATGGTTGTTTCCATTGTTGAGAGAGATTAAGTGCTTAGCACAAAATTAATGTGTTGTTTTTTTTTTTTAATATAACTGAGGTAATTGAAATCCTTTTGAGTATTCTGTGTGACTTTCAAAGTTTTTTTCTAAATTTTCAAACCTCTGAACACATGTAAGTATTCATTTTACATTTTATGCAGCTCACAAGGTTGAATACCTGTAGGTTTTCTCATAAGTGACTCTTGAGCTCTGTAACCCAGTTACAAGTTATTGCCACTCTCTTTTGGGGTTATTTGAAAATTATAATAATGTATTAATTTTAAAAGTTGTAGTATGAATCTGTGTAGTTTAAACCCATGTTACCATCATAGAATCATAGATTCAGTCAGGATTGGAAGGGACCACAAGGATCGTCTAGTTCCAACCCCCCTGCTATGAGCAGGGACACCTCACCGTAGATCAAACTGCCCACAGCGTCATCCAGCCTGGCCTTAAACACCTCTAGGGATGGGGCCTCAACCATCTCCCTGGGCAACTCATTCCAGCATCTCACCACTCTCATGCTTCCTCCTCATGTCCAGTCTGAATTTCCCCACCTCCAGCTTTGCTCCATTCCCCCTAGTCCTGTCACTACCTGATATCCTAAGAAGTCCCTTCCCAGCTTTTTTGTAGGCCCCCTTCAGATACTAGGAGGCCACAATAAGGTTACCTTGGAGCCTCCTCTTCTCCAGACTTGAACAGCCCCAATAAGAGAGGGGTTTAGCAACCTCATCTGCCAGTTCTCTCAGTACCTGTGGGTGTATCCCATTGGGTCCCATGGACTTGGAACACTTTCAGGTTCTTCAGGTGATCGTGAACCTGATCTTCACTTATGATGGGAAGCTCTTCCTTTCAGTCCCTGCCATTATCTTCCATGACTCCAGGAGTGTGGCTGGAGGCCTTTGCAGTGAAGACTGAGATAAAGAAGTCATTGAGAACCTCATCCTTTTCCATGTCACTTGGGACCATTTCACCTGTTTCGTTTCTGAGGGGGCCCACACATTCCCTAGTCTTTTTACCATTAATATACCTGTAGAAATTCTTGGGGTCCCTTTGACCTCCCTGGCTAGATTCAACTCAAACTGTGCCTTGGTAGTCATGAAAAGGGAGTTTCTTAGCTTTTGATTGCATACAATTTTACGGACACATTGTTCTGTTACTGTCATATAGATTATTAATTATTTTGAATAACAGCTTTTATTTCAAAGTCATTACTGTAGAAGATAAATTTAACTATGCAGTTTACAAGAAGTACTCTGTTTATTTATGTTATATCCAATTTCTAGAATAGGTGGAATTCACTGATGTAAGCAGCTTTCTTTTCTGCTTTATAAGATTCAAGTAGTTTTCTCTTCAATTACTTGGAATTTCATAACTTTTCAGGATTTTATTTCCCTTGCAGTGTAGCCTGTGTTATTCCAGTATTTAATTATTCTGGCTGTGTAAGACAATGCTATATAAAGAGAAAGGCAATACTGATAAACCTACATGTTGGTATTTATGTTGGAGGATCTGAGCTTGGAGTGTCCCAAGTCTTTGAGATAGCAGGTTGCGTTCTGTAGTGATCACATTTTAGCCACCCTGTAAATATGTTGGACTCATTCTGGCTAAGAAATTAATTACTTTGTGTTCTTCAGCTGTGAAAATTGTTGAGGGTGAGAATGGTTTATGATTTCTACAGAAGTCCCCCAAATACAACATTGCTGTCAGAGAACCTTTGTGAATTTCTACAATTACATTCACTGGGAAAAATCTTAAATGAGGATTATTTAATAATATTTACAGACTACCAAATTTGAGAAGTGCTTAGCAGAACACCAAAATATTTGACTTCTAGATTTTTTTGCGTTAAAATGTTCAACACGCTTCTCATTTTCCTAATGCCTTTATTTTCTCTTCCAGGCGAAAGGTTGAAATCATGCATACCCATAGTCTTTTCACGCTGCTTGGAGAAAGGTTGATGCTGCATACAAATACTGTGACCGTTACAACGTATAACACACTTTATGAGGTACATAGTGATTGTCATCTCTGTTGTGAAGGGTATGAATTAATTCACAGAATCACAGAAACATTCAGTTTGGAAAAGACCCTCAGGATCACAAAGTCCAACCGATAACCCTACTCTACGAGGTGCACCCTAAACAATATCCCCAAGCACTACATCCAAATGACTTTGAAACGCATCCAGGGTTGGTGACTCAACCACCTTCCTGGGCAGCTCATTCCAATGCTTGACCACTCTCAAAATTTTTTTTTCTAATATTCAGTCTAAACTTCTACCCAGTTGCAGTTTGACGCCATTCCTGCGTGTTCTATCACTAATTACCTGTGAGAAGAGACGAGCAGCAACCTCTCCACAACATCCTCTCAGGTAGCTGTAGACAGTGATGAGGTCTCTCCTCAACCTTCTCTTTTTCAAACTAAACAGCCCCAGCTCCTTCAGTAGCTCTTCATAAGATTTATTCTCCAGGATTTCATGATTCAGATGTATCTTACCATGCTTTTGGACATTTTTATTAAGATTTTCATAATTTTTACAGTCTTTAAAACTTTCTGCTTATAGCACTACAAAAGATTATGGAGAGATCCTGCTGTTTTTTATCACTTTCCATACACACAAAAAAATACTTCAGGCCTCCAATTGCCTCCTTCATTGTTTGGAGGAGTTTGTTTGAATTGCAGTGAAAAGTGCTGGAACCAGAGAGATGCCTTTTTTCTTTTTTCTGCCATTCCTTTCAAGTTAACACGATTTTGAACAGAGTCTTTTTTAACTACTAATATTGATAGTATGCCAAAATAACAACTAAACACAGTTAGTTGCTGGCCTCCTAAAATCCAGTATTCACAGACATTTACGTTGAAATAATAGAGGAGGAGAAAAAGGAGTTAAGTTCTATAAGAACAAAAGAGTTGCCAAGGAACTAATGCAGGTATTTTTCATCTTCTCTCATGAAAAGTGAAAAATATTTGCATTCTGTTCTAAATACCAATATGTAAAGACCCATTCAAAGATACTATGTTTACAACTGACATTAGTTTGATTATTGATTAATGAATGAGCTAAAGTTCTGCATTAAAATAAATAAGAACTGATAGTGAAATTATTCTATTTGCTTGACTACACTTATGGAGAATCTCATGTTAATATTGTTAATTTTTTAGCTTATTCTTATAAAGTTGCATACATAGAACCAGTGGCAGATATCCCAATGTGAAATGTCTATGGTGTTGCTTCAATACAGATTATTTAGATTCTCAGGTACAATTCATGAAACATATGAAGCTTTGTTCCTATTTCCTAGCTGGAAATCCACTTTTAAGAATTATTTGGTTTGGTTATGGATAGAACAGAATGTATTAGAATAAATTTTTATGTACAGTGCTCCTGAAAGAATTTTTGATCTGTGAATGCCTGGCACTATGAGGAATGTATAGGATCTATCTTTAAAACACCACTACTGTATATTTAGTCAGATAACTCAAAAGATAATAAGCACCCCATGAAAATCTTGATCCTTCTAAGAGAAATTGCTTGCTTCCATTCTTCAAGAACAAAACTATTTAATGTAAGTGTTTTATGTGGAGTTACAGTGTGGCCATGGTAAGTGTTCTTAAATTTAAAAATGAACAAAGAAATGCTGTAACATTTAATAAAAATGGTAAAAGAAACATAATATTATTTTTTTTAGATTTTGACGGAACAAGTATGTACTCAGGTTGTTCATAAACCACATCCAGAGCCAGATTCTACAGTGAAAATTCAGAATCCAAGTAAGGACAGTATGTTTGTATGATAAATGTGTTGCCTCGTGGCTGTGGGGTTTTTGAAAGAGTATAATTCATGAAATGACAACAATTAATTAGTGTATCTCAAATACATATGGTTTTCAGTTACTTATATTAGATGCTGTCAGCAACTTTGTGGTGGTTTGGCAGTTCCCTGCCCCCACACACTGAAATAACCCAGGCTAGACTCAGCTGGCTGGAAGTTGATAAATGAATCTTTATATTTACATCTTTGCACAATATACAAGCAGATATTTACAATGTGTAACAGATATTTATAGATATATACAGTGAAAAAGGTGATATGGAAACACCACACCCCTCCCAGAGATCAAAGTCCCTAAGAGGGGTTTTCAACCACCCTACCACCTTCCCCCCCCAATCTTATCTCACCATCTGTCTATTATGTGCCAGATAAGCGAAAGTAGATCAGCCAGGGGGATTAGCAGCAAGAAAGTAGTTAGTGAAGTTATTCAGCTAAGAAGGCAGGGAGAGAGAGATGCAGCAGCAGCAGCCATGGCTCAAATCGGTCTGTCTTTTCTTTTGTTTGGTTTCTAACTTTTCTAAATTTTTCAGTAGCCTGTGAGTGAAGTAGAATTAAATTTTGTTTTCCTTTCTCAGCCTACAGTCTAATTTCTTATTCTAATTGTCCAATTAGTTCAAACCAGCACAAACTACTTCCTGGTGGTTTTTTTTTTTTTTTTAATGTTATTATAATGTGTTACGTTAACTAATTTATTCTTTCAAAGTGATTCTTAAGGTGGTGGCAACACTGTTAAAAAACTCCACGCCAAGTGCTGAGCTGATGGAAGTTCGACGTTTGTTCTTATCTGATATGATAAAACTCTTTAGTAATAGCCGTGAAAACAGAAGGTATGTTGCCACAAATAGTATATCTTCATCCTTAGCTTGTTGGTAATAGTAATTTGTTACATAAGCACCATCTTTCCTCTGGACAATGGCAGCAAACTCTATGTAGAGTTATACCTTAAATACTAAATGAAATATAATTTAAATATATTGAATAAATTTTTGATATCTTTCCTTAGTTTGGCAAATAATATTGTGTTCTTTGGTTTAGAATATATTTAAAATTTACATTCATCCTGAAGTATTTTTAAGTTTCTTCCTACCATTGGAGGCAGGAAGTTTCAGAGGATACATTCCTCTCATTTTAACCATGATAACATTAAATAAAAGAAGCTTTGTTTGGATATATTTTGACCTAATTATTTCACTTTAGATGTTTACTTCAGTGTTCAGTGTGGCAGGACTGGATGTTTTCTCTGGGATACATTAACCCTAAGAACTCTGAAGAGCAGAAGATCACAGAGATGGTTTACAACATTTTCCGCATTCTCTTGTATCATGCAATAAAATATGAATGGGGAGGCTGGAGAGTGTGGGTGGACACTCTTTCTATAGCTCATTCCAAGGTAAGAAATGGTTTATGGATTATTATTTTTCAGTACTGGTGACTGCCCCAAAGGAACAAGCAATGTAGCCAAATAAGATGTAAAGTTATTTAGTGCCATCTGGTGGCTATTTCCATACATGTCAAGGTGGCCTTTTTTGGTCACTATTGTAGGTACTTTGCTGTGAAACAATTTGTAAGCGATATGCAATATGTTGTCAAGAATGTTGTTAGTTTTTTGTCCGAGTTCATGTAGCATATATTCACCCACGTAATCTGGTAATTTGTTTTTTAGGTCACATATGAGGCTCACAAGGAGTATCTAGCAAAAATGTATGAAGAGTATCAAAGGCAAGAAGAAGAAAATATAAAGAAGGGGAAGAAGGGGAATGTCAGCACCATCTCAGGTCTTTCCTCTCAAACAACAGGAGCAAAAGGTGGAATGGAAATTCGAGAGATAGAAGACCTTTCTCAAAGTCAAAGTCCAGAAAGTGAAACAGATTACCCTGTTAGTACAGATACGAGGGACTTGCTCATGGCTACAAAGGTGTCAGATGATGTCCTTGGAAATTCTGAAAGACCAGGAGGAGGAGTGCATGTGGAAGTTCATGACCTTTTGGTTGATATAAAAGCTGAAAAGGTAGAAGCTACTGAAGTAAAACTTGATGATATGGATTTATCACCAGAGACACTGGTAACTGGAGAAAATGGTGCACTTGTGGAAGTTGAATCTCTTCTTGATAATGTATATAGTGCTGCTGTTGAGAAGCTCCAAAACAATGTTCATGGAAGTGTGGGTATTATTAAGAAGAATGAGGAAAAGGATAATGGTCCATTAATAACTCTAGCTGATGAGAAAGATGAACCTTCTACTAACAGTACCTCATTTCTCTTTGATAAAATACCTAGTCAAGAGGAGAAACTTCTACCTGAACTTTCAAGTAATCACATTTCTATTCCAAATGTACAAGAAACACAGATGCATCTTGGTGTAAATGATGATTTGGGATTGCTTGCCCATATGGCAGGTAGTGTAGATATTACATGTGCTTCGAGTATAATAGAGGACAAAGAGTTCAAGATTCACACAACTTCAGATGGAATGAGTAGCATTTCTGAGAGGGAGTTAGCTTCCTCATCTAAAGGATTAGAATATGCTGAAATGACTGCCACAACTCTTGAGACAGAGTCTTCTGGTAGCAAAACTGTACCTAGTGTTGATGCAGGAAGCATAATATCAGATACAGAAAGATCTGATGATGGTAAGGAAGCAGGAAAGGAGATACGGAAGATCCAGACAACTACTACAACCCAAGTAAGTTTCAAGTGCTGTACTGCTGGATGTGTCTGATGTAATCACTTTTTATTGCTGACAGATAAATTAATACTATAAGATCTGAGAGACATTTTAAGTGTATTTCTTTAATTATATGGAAAGTGTCCATTTTTCAAATTGGTTTTCTTCGAAAATGCCATAACATGTAAGGATTGTCAAACCTTTCATGTTCATATAGAATATGTGTATTGCAATTGTGGATGCTTCAGTTTAATACAACTTAGCTAATACAGTCTCTCATCTATTTCCCTTAGTTCTTCTGGATAGATTCATTAATACTGTTAGGATTCTGCTTTAAACTTTTTTGTTAGTAAGTCTTAGGATGAGAAATACCTGCATTTTATTGTGGAAAATACACTGAATTGTCTTACAACACTTTAATACACTGTCTTTCTTCCTGTACAGGAATGATAATGTAAGTAGTCTCCTGATTTGATCCTAACACAAAAAAAAATTAGTAGTTTAGTGATAACAGAAGAGAAACTGTGACTCAGCTTCCAGACTAGACTTTCTGAAACTATGGGAGAAGAGCCAAACAAAAATTACTCTACCTGGAATTGTGTAGTTTGTAATTAATTGTTAGAAGAGTTTCAGAGAGAGGCTTAAGTACATTCAAAGACTGTCATCTGCTGAAAAGACATAGATCAGTCTGCCTGCTATGTTCTTCAGGGAGACAATCCTTTCAGGAAAAAAAAATTCGATGAATGGACATATATTTAAGCAATCTATGGTTTCCTTTTTAGATAGATATGTTCCCTTTTTAAAACAAAATTTAAACCCCCAATTGCTCAGGTGAATGGATTCTGACATATGAGAGGATGACTCTATCCTAAGTTTCTAAGTTTCTTTCTTATGGTGAGAACCTCTGTTTGGAAGATAAAAAAGGGTGGAGGTCTTGCATTCCCTAGACAAGTATAAGAAAAGTGTGAGGTTCTCTTGTGTTTTTTTCAAAACTATGAAAATTCTCATGATATCAGTGACAGGCTATCAATCATCATGTGCAGGTTCTTATATTGAAATGCATTCTGTGTAATATAGAACCAACCCTGAAAGCTCTTGTGGCTTTTGTTTAAAAAGTAGAGGACAAGTGAAATACTGGCATTCATTTTCTATCTATGTACATACATGCATAAACACTGAATTTGTTAGATGCACCTTTAATGAAAAATATTATCTGACTTTGTGCTATCTACTGCAGAAAATCCTGTCAGTGTGACTTCAGAACTTTTCTGTTCTTGGGCCTTTTTTCTTGATGAATCTCACCTGTAGCAGTTGAATCATAAAAATGTAAATTCCTCAAGCTTGTATTGTTAGGATTAAAATAATACATAAATATTAATGAAATTTTATCAGATCATTGTAAGATAGGAGAAACAAAATGTTTTCCAGAAGCTTTAGCTACAAAAGTTCCATCTTCTCTTCTGCGAGTTATCTACAAACTGTGTACTCTTCAAGAGTCTGACTCCACAAGTTACTGAACTCACATATATCACTTAAATTACAGTTGTTTGCCACTAAAATAAATTATAAACTACAATAAAGTTAGGCTGCAGCAAGTACTATATTTTAAAATACTAATTATCAACTGGGTAACTACCAGAGTTATTTTCTAACCTTTCCCTTGGGTGTTTCAGAGTACCCAGTGAACTGAAAGCTGTCCATGGTTAAATCTTTTCTTTTTAAATGAAGTGAACCTTAAAAAAAAAAAAAAAAAAAAAAAAAGAGAGAAAGAGAAAGGAGAGAGAGAAAGATGGCAATATGTATTAAACAAAACATAAGCATAACTGATTTAATGAGAAAAGAGTGATGTTTTTATTGCAGCATGCATGGGGACTGCCACATTAGATTTGATCTCTTTGATATGACTGAAAAAGGCTTAAGGCTGGCCACCCGAATGTAGATAGCTTGGGTTTAATGGTGGTTTATGTGATGCACATTAAAGACTATTATTGCAAATGCAGTATTATTGGCTAGAAAAAAAAGTTCCTTGGTTTTGGTACAGTTATGATACTGTCACTGCTGCTGAAATGACAACTACCTGTTATAGTACTCAAAAGAGAACAAGTGGTATGTGAATGGAGTTGCTTACTTACAGTTCTCTGCAATCCTCACTTTACCAGTAAGAAATAAGCTGTCTTTTGTTCAAATGTCCTGAGCAGAATCAACACAACAAAGTAGGGATGGGAACACCTTTTTGCTTCTAAGAAATGTTAGTGTCTTTATCATTAGTAGATCAGATATGGAAGAACATAAAATTAACTCTCTCCTATGGTCCCAACTACAAAAGACTGAATATAGGGCTGAAAACACTGTGTAGAATATTAATGGAAAAAAAAATCTTACATATGTCTAAGAGAAAAAGAATTATTTAAAAATAACTTTAAGAAAGACAGGAAATGAACAGTAACAATGTTGATCCTAATAAGTCAAATGGAATGAGGGAAACCTGCCCTGTTCTTAGAAGGCTGGCTACAGAAGATATAAATCCAACTAAAAATCTAAGACACTTTCCATCTCAACTCCAGTGCTATGACCATTTTCATATTGCAAGCACAAGTATTTCATATCAGTTTACTTTTAAATGTCCAGCTTGCTTAGACCAGAATGTGAATGTGTGCAAAGCAAGTGTATTTTCTGTTTTGTCAGATCTAAGCTAAGGTGCAAATTGGAAGAGTCAGACTTTGTATTCCTTCCTTACAGAAATGTTGCACGTTATAAGGAATTTCATTGTTAGGAATATTTCTGTCAATTCAGTCAAATATATTTGTTCTTTACTACTTCTTCTTTCACAGTATTGTTCATCATATCCTTTATGTGTATCTTTTACCTTTAATCACCAAATGGAAACTGTCATGACTATATAATTATTGAAAGGGAACAAAATTCACAATCACTACTTGTTGGGACAATATAAAGAATGTTCTGAGGATTTATAAAACTGTTTAAGTGTGACAAAATTGGCAAAATTAGATTTGGGAGACTAGACCTGACTCTCTAATGATCCTGCTAAAAAGACTAGATAAATAAATTAGTTTTGGAAAATGAGGAGCTGTCTGGAAGTACACTGATTCCATGGAGCCATCACTGTATAGTTTATCCATGTTTTGAGTCAAATATTCAAAGAATACTGTGTTATCAGCACAAAAGAACAGTTGTTTTCTATAAACAAAGTCTTGTCATTCTGACCTTGTATGTGCTGCATTTGGTGTTTTCAAGTGAAGAACTTGAGAGTAGAACATTGGTGAACAGCTGAAAGGAAGGCCAGCCATGGGCCCTCTGTGCTGATTAATTTGAAGCGGAACAGATCCTTCACTGAAGGCTAGTGCCTTCTGTAGTCTGCACTTCGAGTCTAGTTTTAACCCATCCTTTCTCAAATTCCGTGATTCACTCAAAAACACATACAAAATGCTAATATGATTTTTTAATTTCTTGTTGCTGTAGGCAGTGCAGGGTCGGTCTGTCACCCAACAAGACCGGGATTTACGTGTTGACTTGGGATTTCGAGGAATGCCAATGACAGAAGAACAACGACGACAGTTTAGTCCAGGTCCACGCACAACTATGTTCCGTATTCCAGAGTTTAAATGGTCTCCCATGCACCAGCGGCTCCTAACAGACCTGCTTTTTGCACTAGAAACAGATGTACATGTTTGGAGAAGGTAGGTGCTTGTTTCTTCTTCAACTCCTTTGTTGTGTTTCCATCAATGAGGGAAAATTAAGTGGATGTAGAGGGGATATTACTGGAATAATAAGAACGGAAAGACTTGGTGTTATCTGCCCTTCTGTATCTTAGATCTTTCTCCCCTTCCCAGCCTGTAAGTCTGTTTCACAGTTAACACTTTTTGTTCTCTTGAGGGCTTGTACAGCTCATACATGCCTAACTAACCTGAGCTGATTTTACAACTTATGTTTAGTGTTAGAATCTGCTATTTCTGTTTCAGACATGAGGAAGACATCTGTGTCTGCTAATGGCTGTTTTCTTCAACAGATCCATTAAAAGAGAACTACTCTACCTGCAAATCATATAAACAAAACCTCTTTTCTATAACATTTTCTAAGGAAATTATTTTCTAGCTGACAATATTTTTGTATGCCACTTCTTGGCTGTGGTTAATCTTGGTGGTTATGTTACATTTTATGACAGGAATGTGATTTCTTAGGGTTTGTTGGTTTGGGTTTTTTTTTGGTACACTTTAACAGATATCCTCAATAACTTCTTGTTGTCATAGCCCTGTTAAGTATAAGAGACACTATTTAATATCCAGGACAGAATGGTTTGTTTTCAAAAAGCCTGAGCATAGTTATATCCAAGGATCAATTTACATTGCCTTTAATTTCCAGTTTAGTGAGCTCTTCTGTGATAGTTACTAGGAAACAGACAATTTTGATAATTCTTTTATGGCAATTATGCGGAAGAAGTTTGTACTTTGTGTTTAGGTAGTGGTTAGAGACTGGGATTCAGTTTGTACGTTTCCAGTTGAAGCCTTTAATTTTTATTTGCTGTCTTTCAACAATACTGTTTGGGAAAAAAACCCAAAAACATACTTTTAGACTGTGTTTTCATCAGTATTTTATATTTTCAGGGAATGACTGTTTTGTGGGACAATCTTTCACCAGTTAGGAGTTGCTGAGATTTCAGCTAATTTTAGTAGCATTTATCATGTTATGTCAAGGTATCACCATATTGTCATGATTCTTCTTTAAAACACTAGCAGGTGTTATTATTAGATCTTATCAAGGGTGCTTCAAATGGCACTGGAATAATATGGTGAACTCTTAATCAATAACTTACATGCTGAAAAAACTACCTTAAATGCTTTCAATATAACTGTTAATAAAGTGAAAGTAAATGGTTACGAGTCTTTGTTCTCAACTGGTTATCTGAAATTAAACCTGGTGTGAAAATAGATATCAATCTATTTGCTCTATTGACTAGTAATGCTCATATTTTAGGAAAATTTGCTTGCAAAGTTTTGCCTTTATGTCAAAGAGAAATTAATAGCCTGGCTACAAAGAATAAATTTATCTAAACTTGTTAGGTTTAGCCATTTCTTATCAACCCATATTTTTTTTCTGTTCTCGCAGTCACTCCACAAAATCTGTGATGGACTTTGTCAATAGCAATGAAAATATTATTTTTGTACACAACACAATACACCTCATTTCCCAGATGGTAGACAATATTATTATTGCTTGTGGAGGAATTTTACCGTTGCTGTCAGCAGCCACATCCCCAACTGTAAGTACAATATTTCCACCTAGTGGTCATATTAGAAATTGTTAATAATACAAACCGCTCTTTGCTGCTGACATTTCTTCCTAAGGGATTTCTATTCCACCGCTGATAGTTCCTTCAAAAAACATTCTATTAATATTCAAAACCATTAAGCTTTCATATACAATGTGTTCATAATATTTTGCATTTGTAATGCTAATTTTGTTACAGAGGTAGTGCTAAGTAAGAGTAATATTTTGTAGCTATATAGTACTCTGTTTGAAAGAGAAGACTACTAGAACCATGGATATGAATCATCATTGCTGTAAGAAAATTACATGATTTATGATGATTGATATTCGTAAATGCATTTTGCATGGCCACCAGTTGTTTGCATGCCAAATGATACCAGAAGACATCCCCTCAGTACTCTGTTTACTTATTTCTTCACTAGGTCCTGACCTTTGTTTCCTTTTTTGTTTTAATCTTGTATTTAAATAGGCTTCTGTTTTTAGCCACTTTGATGTTCTTAGTAAGCTGTAAGTTCTTAGGTGATCAAAGCTCAGGCAGGCAAAGTAGGCTAATCAAATGCTTTCATGAGAAAGGAAGAAATATTCTGTAAATAATACATTATTGCCAATAGCTATTACAGTATTTGGATGTGATACCTTGTCTTCCCCTGTATCTGTTTTATTTCTTTCATACTAAATGTTTTATCTTGATCATCTCAACAGCAGTTCATACTAGTCTATGAAACAGAAGCAAACAATGCCCAAAGTAACAAAGAGGCTTCTCTGCAGTAACATGTCCAGTAGGTGCTGAAGCCCACAAATGTACTTTAGCAGAAAATTATCAATTCTTTGTTTGCTCCATTCAGCAATTGAGATTACTGTGCCTCTACTGTTAGGTCTAGTTAGCTAGCAAAAAATCCTGGTTAGAATGGTTCTGTTTGAAACTTCTGAATGTAAATATTAATATGAATTTCAGTCAGCCAATTAATGATAAAATGCTACTTCTTTACTATTTTCACTGTGTTAACTGGAAAAATATTTGCTGTAAGTGAAAGTACAAGACTCACAGAAAGACTTCCGTTGTCCATAGTCAGAAGAATGATATCAGGGTTGCTGAATAAAAGATTTTCTGAGGGCTTTATTGTAAATATTGATTATTATGATAGAGTGCACACCAAACCATCTTGAAATGCAGTTTTTAGATAAAAGGACACTGGGAGATGTTCTTTAAAACAAACCTTTTAGACAGCACTTGAAAATTAATGTGTTTTTTTTTTAACTACCTTTTATATAAAAATATAAACCAGGCAGCATTAATTAGGGTGCTATTCCACTGAATGATCATCATGGCTTTTAGCTCTTATCCTGGTTTATGATGCTTTAGAGCTCTTTTAAGGAATAATAATTTCATAGTTCACCATTTCCCTTTATCTATTCTGGATAATAAATACATGTGTGTGTGTGTAGGTAGATAGCAGATGCAGCTTTATAAATTACACATCCATTTGTTAAAACTTTGAGTGTTAATACTGCCTTGCTACAATAGCAGTCATTTTCTTGCATTGGTAGAAAAGACTAATGTTTTCAAATTCATGTGTTATGCATCCATTTTTGCACTACATGGGGGCTGTGTGTATTACTTAAATGCCTAACTTTGCCATCTGTTTAGAATAATAAAATAAAAACAAAAATAAAAATAATAAACTAATTCACTAAAAGATTAGTAGCTGGTTTCAAATGGAATTAATCCTACTTAGTGAAATGAAAATTAAAAAAAGGATTACTTTTGTCCTAGATGTACAGAGAGGCTAGAGAGAAGTAACTGATAAAATCACAAGTTACTGTCTAGGTGATTCCTCCTATTCAACTCCATTCTTGTTCTGTCATTGCCTGTCCACACACCTGAGCAGAAAGATGTATTTATTCATCAGTGTGACAGTTACAAGGAGTCCAGCACATCTTTTCTCCAGAGAGAATGTGCTTTCTCTCCATATTTTTCTAGGTCACAGTTATGAAGGGACCAGGTGCCCCATGAGGTGTCAGGCCACTTCTGAGTATCCTTTATATGATGAATGAAAACAAATTTCGTACTGATTCAGACTTCTTATACTCTTGCGTCCTTGAAGTGCTGTGGAGAAAGTGGATGGAGAGCTGGTTAGGAATATATTTCTTCTTGACAGGACAGACTCTTCCCATACTTAGAGTTGGTTGTAGGAGACTTTGCCTCCTCCTTCCTAGAGCTGCTAATTAGAAAAAAAAATTGGTCTGAAGCTGGAAGATGTATATAATATCTCCACTGCATAATACACTTACAGCAAACCTTCTAGTGACGCTTTCTGCCAGAGTAACTCACAAGGGAGGACAGTACCAATACAAGTAATCGTGGAATGGTTGAGGATGGAAGAGACCTTTGGAGATCATCAGGGTCAGTCACCATACTCAAGCAGGGGCAGCTACAGCCAGTTGACCAGGACTGTAGCCAAATGTCTTTTGATTATTTCCAAGGATGGAGGCTCTTCTTTGGACATCCTGTGCCAGTTCTTGGCCACTCTCACTGTGAAAAAGTATTTATTGATTTTTTTTCAGATGGTAGTTAGTGGCATTGTTTTTTTTTTTCCACAGAATACACAGTTCAGATTTTGTGCTGCCTCTCATGAATCCCTTCCAACCTCAATCATCCTGTGTGTCAGTGTGGTTTTGTGATTTTTGCAATATAAACAAGGCATAGTATTAGAGATCCAGTCAAGCAATTCTGCACTATCTTTATGGAAGTAAGCAGTTCCCATGGCACATAAACTGCCTTTCTGGGTTAGCCCAAGGGCCTGGCTCGTTTATGATTCTGCCTTCAACAGTATCTGCTTGCAACTTCCATCAGAACAGAAGTCTGAGCAAGCATATTGATTGCTCTAATGATACTTTGTTTCAGGATTTAGGGTTTTAACACCTAAAGGAAGTGTCCAGGCTGTCACATTTAATCATGACAGATGAAATTATTCTAGACTTTATCTGTTTATTTTATTTTATGCTATGTAAGCTTTTAGCTTCCATAATACCCTGTGGCACTGAGTCTGACAAAGTAATTATGTAACTTTCGAAACATTTCTTGTCTTTGGTTGTTTTTTTTTTTCTTTGTTTTGTTTTGTTTTTTTAGCCTACTTATATGTATAAAGTCACTATGTGCTTTGATTTTTATGCTATAAGTGGATAATCACATCTCTATTCAGCTCCATATAATTTATGACTTTGTAAGATTCAGTTGTATCTCTGGGTGTGTCTGTCTGAATCCAAAGAGTCTTCATCTTGTTTAGCCTGTCACTGAAAGTCTCTGATCCGTCATCTCTCTGAAGCTCTTCTGAGGTGTCAAAACCCTCATATTTTGTAGATCATGTCAAATATGTATATTCAGTTGATCAACAAGTATAAGCTCATTTTACTTGATTTCTCCCTTTTTGCACTTCAGTATGTTATGACTCAGATATTTCCACTGAAGGCCTCTCATGCCCATATCGAAATTTTAACATAGAAGTTCTCACTTATTTTCTCCTAGTGTGTTGTATTTGTGGCATAGGACACATAGTCACATCTACCTCTGAAAATTAATATGCTTTTTGGTCTGGAATAATGAAATATGAGAACAAAAAACCAATAGAACAGATAAAACTAATTTCACCATTTTTACTTTTAGGATGATGAAACAGGATGTAATTTCAGGTATCCATCTGAAGTGTTTACGTGAGGACTAGATTGCTAGCCAGTAGAGATCTGATCATTATAAGCAAGTAATTAATCTCTCTTTGATGTAGACATTTAGTAGCTGGTCAGCCAGCTTCCTATAGGATCCACTGGCTGCAATAATTGTTAACCTGGAGCTGAATCCAGGAGTAAGTTACCTGTTTCCTAATGGGGAAGATGACAGACAGAAACACACAGCTACTTTATTGATCTCATGCTCCTACCTATTTACAGATTCCTGACTTCCAGTGTCTCAGTCTGAGTTCAAACAAGTTCTTATCCTGGGCTGTCTATTGCGAAACCCGCTTCTCAACAATCTGCTATAGAGTTAGTTGTTATTACGTGTGTCTCACTGTCTCTCATTTTTTTAAAAGACGTTTCAGCTATTTCTCACTATTAGAATAAATGCTTGAATTAAGATGATATGCAGACAAGAACCAAGTGGTGAATTTAGAAAAAACTACTCAGAATATTGAAGGTGTTTTAGGATTTGTACTTCTGTGCAACAAATTCTGTGTTGTGCTCACTCCCATGCCGAAAAAAAGTAGTACTGACACAGTTTATTTAAAAAGAAATACTTTGAATGGTTAGGGTTTGCAGTGAAATAGCAACTCTTCCGGGCTGGCTAGAATATTACTCCATGATACTTGTCTGCTGCAGAACAGGCAATCTTAATTATGGAATTTCCTCAATATTGAATTCTTCTAATAGGAATCTACCTTTTGTCTTTCCTTTTTTATTCCAGGATAGGGTGATTTGAATAGTGCTGTGAACAGGAACCTTTAAATAGGAATAGTAAAAAGAAAATTTAAAAATGCATTATCTGACAAAACTTAAGCACTCAGAAATCTGAGAGTCACTCTCATACAGTGAAGGTTACACATTTGTGTGGAATATCAGGGAAAGTTCACTGCAAGTCACAGTAATCTATTGCCATATGTTTTAGTATTTCCTTTGATTTTAGTTGTATATGTGAAACATTTGAAATTTAAGCAGATATGAACAAAAATTATAACCAGCTTTGTTGGTTTACAGTATTAGCTAGAGTGTAAATAAAACACCGATTCTGATGTTTTATTTAAAGTTGGGAATATGAGATAGCTCTACCAATGTTATAGGGAGGTCATAAAATATAAAGTGCTGATGGTGGTGTACAAGTATGGTAAAAGCACATATGGGGAGCTCTAAGGGAAAAGGTTTGCAAAAGATGCTTCCTGTTAATAGCAGCTGTTTGCCAGATAAAATAGTTGGTGTACAAGCTAGGAATTTGAAGCAGTTATTGTTTACTATAAAGATGGCAGCCATGGCAAGGACTGAGGACACTGAGTAAGGCAAAAGAAATTTGAGGAGCTGACGTATATATGACAATTGAGAGTAACTTTGCAGACCCCTTGCAATTAGTTTGCTCTTCCACTTACTCTGTGAAGTCTCTAATTCTTAGAAGTGTAGAAACATAGAATTAGTCAGGGTTGGAAGAGACCACAAGGATCGTCTAGTTCCAACTCCCCTGCCATGGGCAGGGACACCTTACCCTAGATCAGGCTGCCCACAACCTCAGCCAGCCTGGCCTTAAACTCCAGGGAACTGGCCTCAACCACCCCTCTGGGCAACCCATTCCAGGCTCTCACCACTCTCATGCTGAAGAACTTTCTCCTCACGACCCATCTGAATGTACCCACCTCCAGCTTTGCTCCATTCTCCCTAGTCCTGTCACTACCTGATAGCCTTAAAAGTCCCTCCCCAGCTTTTCTGTAGGCCCCCTTCAGATACTGGAAGGCCACAATAAGGTCACCTTGGAGCCTCCTCTTCTCCAGACTGAACAGCCCCAAGAAGAGCTCTGTCCTCATGGCAGAGGTGCTCCAGCCCTCTGATCCTCCTCATGGGCCTTCTCTGGACACTCTCCAGTATGTCCACATCTCTCTTGTATTTAAAGCTGCCTTAATAAATCTGTGAATTAAAGGCCAAGAGGAGGTGTTTTTCTGTGTGTCCTGTATATAGCTTTAGCATTAGCATTATCATGTCACAGCTCATGTGATACCACAGGTCTTATGTGATCTGTAATGATTCTGAGAATGGACAATGGTGCATTGATGTAAAAATTTTTGACTGTGTAATGGAGAGGTAATAGCCACAGTTGAATTCTCAAATTGCATCTAGCTACGGAAGAGGAAAATGCACTTAAAAAGTGATTTATCTTGGTATTTTCTGTTCCAAAAGGAAGGCTGATTTCAGTTTATTTTATTTTCTGTTAGGTTATGGTTTTCCACTCTTTTAATGACAATAATAACAATATAACCTTGAAAATTATGTTCTTTCTCTATTTTTTAAAACATAACCAGTGAAAACTTAAGGATTAGTCCATAGCCCATTGGACTAACTAAAATATGAAAATTTAAGACACCTTTTTAATTGTGAAAATTTGAATTCAAAGACTAACTCAGTCCAAGGGTTTAGTGAATCTTTAGGGTTTTTTTCTCTGTGGTTCAAAAGTGTTCAAATATCCATTATTATATTGCTTTAGGTTGAAGAAATCACACCCAAATGTTATATTTATAATGGCCTCTCTTGTGTTGTTCCAAGGGAAAGCAACGTTATGCATGAAGACCTAGTTTGCTTTCTGTGATTTATATTTGTTTTGTCAATGCATTTTAAACATATTTGCTTCCTCATACAAGGATTAACTGCTTTATTACATTTCAGCTGAATGGCTTGCTGTAAAACACTCATTTTATTTCTGTATAATCAGTGAAAACATTACTTTCGTTTACATTGCTTCATAAAATTGTTCTTGTACTATATTAGATGTACATTGATTTGGAAGAATCAGTGTTTACATGGAGTTCATAATAATACAAGATTTACAGTTTTTCTTGTGCATAGCTATCTTAGAAGTCTTTATTTTCAAATGTTCAGGCTGAACTGAAATGTTTTACTGTTCTAATTATAAATTTTTTAAAATGTAAAGTTCCAGGATAGTATTTTGTTTCAATTTTACATTGTATTTTTAGTTAACTTAAATAATTTTCTTTTTCTTTTATTGTTGTGATCTGTTGTCTGTTTTGTCTGTTGCATGTCCAGGGTTCTAAGGTTAGTATTGCTGCTGTAAGTTTCCGTTTTTTTGCATTTCCAAAAATAACTTTTAAATAATTTAATATTTTGCTTTTTTAAATTATTGCTACTTTCCTATATCATTTGGTAGGATGCAAATAGGAATATATTGAGTGTAATCGTAAACTTCTGACATGTTTTCCTTGAGTAACTTAAAGCATTGTCAAGTGTAGCACTTACTTTTAGCTATCGGACTGAATGCAGGAAGGTCTGTGACCTAATTTAAGTTATGAATATAGAATCATAGAATGTATTCAGTTGAAAGGGACTGCTAGAGATCCAAGTCCCCTGCAATCATCAGGGACATCCACAACTAGATCAGATTGCTCAAAACTCCATCAAGCCTGGCCTGAAATACCTTCATGGATGTGGCCTCCACCACCTCATGTCACCCATCTCTGTCATCTATATCTGTACATCAAGCCATTGATCGTTGCTTTCTGGATGCAACCATCCAGCCAATTCCTTATCTACTTAACATCAAATCCATATCTCTCCATCTCAATGAGAAAGATGCTGTGATGAGTTGTGCTAAAGGCCTTGCAATAGTCCAGGCAGATGACATCCTTCACTTGTCCCCTGATGTAGTAACTCCATTGTGAAAAAAAACACCAGATTGGTCAGGCAGGACTTGCCCTTAGCAAAGGCATGATGGCTGCCTCTCTTAAAGCCCTGAACGTGTTAACTGTAGGGGAGACATCTCACTGCCATGAGATGCTTATCAGTTCACTTTTTCAAGATTTTTTGAGCGATACCTATCTAATATTGCTGATACCTGGAGGCAGTTTGATCAACAGTGGACCTTATTTTAAATGTTATTAGGATATCAATGTGCTATTTTTAACAGCTATAGTTGATAGTAAGTTTGGCTGTCAAGAACTGTCAGTCTTTTTTCTTTCACCCAGCAGAATTTTAGGGGGATTTGTAAAGAAAGAGGACTGGGTTGTTTTTTATTTTCATGTTAAATTTTGAAAAAAAGCTTGGTAAAACACACTGAAGCGTTACATAAAATAATTACATAAATTACTCAAAAAAACAAAGTGGTAGCTGTTTTGACAAGGCTTAAGACTCTGATTGATGCAGCCTGAGAAAACTCAACAGCAGGCAGTGAATTGGCTGTTAGCCAGCCTGATGTTATTTCAAGCATGAGTTCAAAGTTCAAGCTTCCATAAGCACCTATGTGTTTATCTAGCAGACTGTTAGTCCTATAGGTTTTTGCAAATGCATTTCCGTTCTGTGAGTGCTTTCAAAAATGATGTTCCCGTCTGTTATAAAAAAACCCCAGTAATTTATTTTACCAAGGAGTAGGAACACAGCACACACTAAGCAGGGGAGACCCAGCTAAAGACAAGATTGGAAAGCAGCCTTCTGAGAGTCATCATCTTACCATTTTCTGATATTTCTGGGCACACCAGACAGATGACAACGCTTCCCAAAGCGATCATGTAACTGATGTGTAACATCCTTAAGAGAAATTAAATGAAGTGATATCTATCATTGTGCTTGACACATGCCACATTATGTCCATCATTTTTCAAAACATTTTTTTTTCCTTAATACTGTTTGGCAGAGTTTGCACTTATATAATTTTGTATGTAAAATATTCTAAAAAGTGACTCATGAGTGAGGATACTAATTTTTTCAAAGTAAGGAAATTATACTTTTTTTTAAGGAAAGAGCCTTAACAGCACAAAATGTATTTTGATTTTTTATTATAGGTACTTCTAAGCAAATGATTATGAATAAGCAAACGATACTGAATAAGCAAACACAACTAAAAGAATGCTTTTCAAAAGAATGGAACTCGCTGTTCAGAAAACCCTGCAATCTGCAATCCTGTTGACAATCAATAAGACTCAGCCATTTGTTATCAGTTTTAAAAACAGTGTTTAGGCAGACAGACACAACCAAGTACTAAATCCTATTTTCAGTGTCTCCTAGCCCCAGACTAAAAATATTTGAACACATACTTTAAAAAGAAAAAACACTTCACTTGCTGTTTCCTTCCTTATCTGCATTGTTAAATCTGAGTGCATGTAAATGTGACTCTGGACATCTAAGTATCTTTTTAAAGAAAAACATGACCCCGTTTTAGATTTCAGAAGTACTGACCTCATTCAGCATTTTTCTGTGGCTTGCCATTAAGGAAAGTCCAATGCTTCCTTAATAAAGAAGTTGCTGTTCTCTGAGAAACATGAGCTATACACTAAGTAACTTGTCGCGTTTTTACATTCCTCCTCTTGCATTTGTGAGAGAGCACAGGTAGGCTCTTTCCTGATGTCCACAGAATCACGAAACTTTAGAGGTTGGAAAGAACCTCCAAAAATCGAGTCCAATGTCCCTGCCAAGGCAGGATCACCTAGGTTAGTTTGCTCACAAACACATCCAGGCAGGTTTTGAAAGTGTCCAGGAGAACTGAACTTTCTGTTTGCTATGTTGTACAGGCATTCTCAGGCGGAATCAATTTGTGGAAACAGGGCTTTTTTGCATTCTGTTCCTCACATTTACTTGCTTATCTAAAAGAACATAGAAGCTATACAGACTAATTACCTTTACTTGTTACCTATCAGTTTAGCTAGGCTATGGAAGAATGCAGGAGTACAATGCACCCTTAAATACAGTTTGTTTCTTTACTATGTGGCCACACTTTGTCTTCATTTAATTGTTAATAACTTTCTCATTTATATTAAACTTTTTCTCATCTATTACAGCATGTAAATGTAAATAGGTTTTTTTCACTCTCCATGCTGTCTTGCTTTGAATTTCACTTACAGTTTATGTTAATGGTAGTAATAGGAGATTATTTAAAATAAATTTTCCATGTATTTGTCATTAGGCATACTCATTTAGACTTGTATCTGTATGTGCTGTCTTTATATTTCACTTGTGTTCAAACTGTTTGATTTGTCTCCTTTTAAAGACTGAATTGGAAAACATTGAAGTGACTCAAGGAATGTCAGCAGAGACAGCAGTAACTTTTCTCAGCCGTCTGATGGCAATGGTTGATGTACTAGTATTTGCTAGTTCTCTAAATTTTAGTGAGATTGAAGCTGAAAAAAACATGTCTTCTGGAGGTCTAATGCGACAGTGCCTAAGGCTTGGTAAGTCGACAGACAGTATGTATTAAATAATTACTTACAGATCGGTGAGCTACACATGGATCAAATAGTGACACGTGTAGGAAAGGACTTGTACTGACTATGATGTGACAAAATTCTGCTTATTATTAATTTGTTACAGTTTTAAGGTTGAATTAATTTAGCCACAAGAATAAGCTAAAATAATACATCTGAAATTGTTCTTTCTTATGTATGCCAAGTTGTATATATTTGAGGGGAGTTAAAATATTAAATGTAAGTAAAAGGAAATGTATATATTTTTAATAAAACTGCTTTCCTACCTACAAGTATCATGTTGCTCCATGGATTTGGAAGACTACTTATAGGCCATGTAAGATTAAAGCAGGGGATGAGTGTGCAGACTCTGTAAACCTTGTTGTAATAGTCTGGCACCTCTCTTTGTTGTTTACTATTAGCTATATGCTGCTACAATTAATTGGGAAATTTAAAAAATTATAATTCCATCTCCTTTATACAAATTATATTACTTTATCCTTGTGAAAATTAAGTTTTGATTGTCATCTGGCATGATGCTGTGTTGCTAATATTATGTCCCACATAATTTTTCTTTTCTCAAATGGTAAATAATTTTTGTACTCGTATTTTGTTCTGTTGTTATTCACACTACTCATTAAGTAATTATAATGCTCCTAATATAAAACTTGTGGTTTATTCTCAATTATCAGTTTTAATGAAATTCTAAATTACTATTTACTATGTCATTATGTGTTGTTAAGTGCTTTCAGATATTGATAATCAGTCTGTAACATATGAGAGTTTCCATTTAAGGATTAATAATTTTCAAGTTTTAGTATATTGATCTAGTGTTTGTATAAAACATTTAGTAGCTCAACTAAAGATTGAAATAAGTCACCATAACGGTTTCTTAGTACTGACTGCCTCTAATGTGAGAACTATGTTACACTTACTATTTGGAAGTGTTTACTGACATACCAAAGTGCTAATTGGTTTTCTGAATATAATAATGAGAAAATACTTTAACTTGCAGCATTCTCTTAACTTCTTTTTAGTTTGTTGTGTGGCTGTGAGAAACTGCTTAGAATGTCGTCAAAGGCAGAGAGAGAGAGTGAACAAAACATCATTAATCGGCAGTAAAACTCAAGACGCTCTTCAGAGTGTGACTGCGGCAGCAGCAGCCAAGGTAACACAGTCTTCAGTTATCAACTGCTGTACCAGTGCTTTATAGGATCAGAAAATAATTGTAATTGCCTTCTAAATTATTTGACAAAAGCTGAGCTTTTTTGCTATTATCTGTGTGAGGGAGTTTGTTTGAAATAAGAAAACATTAACACAGCAGTATGACTAGAGGAGTTTTAAAATTGCTTTTCCACCCTCGCTTAGTCTCCTTCAAAGAGAAAAATCTCCAAACTCACATCTGTCATATATACCTGCATAGCCTTATTTATCTGTCAGGGCACTTGCAGTTTTGATGAAAACCGGCAATCACATCTTTATTGCTGGAACATCTGAGTCCTGGTAACTTCAAAAGACTATGTGTGTGTATTAGACATCATTGTTTTATATCTGATTTTAGGAGTGAATCTTGCTTATGTCTCCCTGCCTATGGCAGCGGGTTGGAACTAGATGATCTTTGAGGCCACTTCCAACCTAAACAATTCTATGATTCCATTCTGTGAATATTCTATTGTATTTCCGTTTTTCCAGTTTAATTAATTAGGGTTTTGTTTTGTATGGTTTTTTAAAAGCTTGTTTATAGCTTTAAGATTTTAGGACCCTTGAAACTAAAAATTCAAAGAATTTATTGCAGCCCATAAGTAAAAAAATACAACACTTTGTATGATGTAATGGGTTTCTTATTTTGTTACTCTATTTTCCATTACTAAATTCAGTATTTTTTTTCTTCTTGAATAGTTTTTTTCACATAGCACCTTTCACAGTATTATTTCATTAAATCTCATAAAAGCATTAAGTTTCTCTCCACCTTTTCACATTCAGAGCAAAGCGAATCAGTAGAAGGGGACTTTAAGACAAGAGAAATGACATCAAGTTATACCAAGGGAGGTATAGTTTAGACGTTAGGCAAAACTTCTATACTGGAATGGTTATCAAAGACCAGAACAGGCTGCCCAGGGAAGTGGTTCAGTCACTGTCTCTGGTTGTATTTAAAAATGTCTAGACACGATGCTCACAGGTATGGCCTTGGTCGAGTTGGGTAATTGTTGGACTTGATGTTGTTAAAGGTCTTTTCCAACCACAGTGATTCTGATACAGTGATTTGTAATACTTTGTATTTTTTAAAAAAGTATACTACTTTATGCTTTTTTTAAAATAGCAGTTATTCAGTAAGCGATCTGCAATAAGTCTCAGTAAAATGAACATAAACTGACTTTAAAAAGAACTCTGCTCAGAAGTTTTAAGATACATATTAGAAATAATTTATTGCAGTGCTATAAAACAGCTCATCTGAAATAATCTTTTGTGTGCAAATTACTAGCTGTAGGAAGAGGTAATTTTTTTCTGAGATACTGGGAAGATCCAGCAATTTATATCTAAATAGATAGTGTTAAGACAATAGTTAAAAATCCTTGTCTGAGTATTATGTTGGAAGTATATTGGTGGTAAAAGTGATTCAAAGTTGATGCAATATCCAAAAAAGATGTCAAGATTCTAATGGAAATGCTTTTGATACTTGTCAGGGAGGGGAAAAAACTCACTACTTTTTATTTTTAGGCTCCACTTGAAAATGTCCCTAGCAATCTTTCTCCTATAAAAGATCCTGATAGGCTTCTTCAGGATGTTGATATTAATCGTCTACGAGCAGTTGTTTTTCGTGATGTGGTGAGTAGTATGTGCTGTAATTCTTTCTTCTGCAAAATCATTTGTTATATTTTGGTTGTATCAGAATTAAAAATATCCTTCATGGCTTACACTTTGTATATTACCTGCATGCCATCTGCTTGGGGCTTTGTAGCTACCAGCCACTTTCTGCACTTTATTATCAAAATGTTAATAGTATGCAATTTGAGATTATTAGCTAAGTGTGTTTAACACTCAGACTTCATCTAATACAAAGTAAATAATCACAGCCAGATTAAATCAGTTGTGACCTATGTTAATTAAAACTGTATCACTAAAGTTATTAGCTATTTGCCCAACCAGGGTATGAAGAAGAATTTTATATATGTGTGTGTGTGTGTTTGTTACAGAACTGCAGCAAATTGATTTTTAAAGACAATTTTAACTTTACCAAATATATATGTACATATATGCTATATAAATACACATTAAAATCTTGTTTGTTTGGTTTTTTTTAGATCTATCTGAAATAGTTTTTAACGTAAAGGTGCATTACAATGTGTTTTGTGGTTTAGGTTTTTTTAATAGTGCAGTAGGAATTATTATTGTTTATGTTAATAGATCTGGTATGTTTGCTTCTGCAGCCCAAGTTTGAGTGGATTGAAGTGAATACTGGTGATAGAAATAACTTTAAAAAGAATAAAGAAGAACTTAACACAAATTAAATAATTATGTCAGGATGACTTGATTGTCTTGGAAGGGCAAGGTTGCAAATGGGTGGATATTTTCTGTCTGCTACTCTTTTCTTAACTAGAGGAGAAAGGAGGGAGGGAAATACTGTCCTAGCATTTCTATGAAAAAAAAAAATTAAGAAGAAGATTTCTAAATATTGCAAAGATGTGCAGCCAAATTAAATATGGAAAACAGACACTGGATTTGTAATAGAAAACGCATACTTCTGGAAGTGAGACAAGCTGAAACCTCTATGGGAGTAGGGTCTGAAGTCTTAATTCTACCATGTTGGGGTTTACAGTGCAATAATTAACAAAAAACCCAGATATTTCAGCTGAACTACAATGTTCAATCAACATAATATCTAAGCCATAGATGGTAGTTACTGTAGAACAGCAGTCTGGGCATTTCCTTAAATCAGAGCCCTGGAAAACTGCTGACAACCCTGTTAAAGAAGGTGGAATGTGGAAGTTGGGATTTGTTACTGGAAGAAAAACAATGGTCATATCCCTTTTGTTTTTACATGTCACCAGAAGCTGTTATAAATGCCTATGCATCCATTGCTAACTAGAAAAGCATCAGAAAGCTTAATTACCTCTCTCATCAGTTGTACCCCTTAGCTTTTTTGTGGCAGGAGCTTTTGGAATTTCATACTTGGGGCAGCAAAAGTCCATTAAATCTTCCACATAGTAGAAAATTAATTATGGTAACAGGTAAAACGTTGCAGAAAAGTATTATTTATTAATCCTTGTAATGATCTTGTGTGAAAACTCTATGGAAATGTCTGATATTTTAGATCTGTTCTTTTTTCTCCAACACAGGATGACAGCAAGCAGGCTCAGTTCTTAGCTTTGGCAGTAGTCTACTTTATTTCCGTTCTGATGGTCTCCAAATACCGTGATATACTAGAACCACAAAGAGAAACTGCAAGGTCTGGGAGCCAGGCAGGTAGAAATATCAGACAAGAAATAAATTCACCAACAAGTACAGGTACATTTGTTTTCTTCAAATGTTTTGTTTTTTTAGAACTGTAATTATTTTATTTCTAAGTATTTTTAGTGAGTAGGTTAAAATCCTATTAGGAAATTACTTATCTTCTTCCTCTATAATCAATTGGTTCTTTAACATACATTGGCAGATTTCAGTTATTCTATATATTTGCTTATAGAGTATAAATAATTTCCATTTGCATCTTGCTCTTTTATGCCTTTTATTCTTTGATAATAATTAAAAAGAAACGGGGTGTCTGATGGAATTAGAGCTGTAAAATACAAGGCAGTTGATCAGCACGACTTCCTGAATCTGTTATTTGTTAGAAAGAACAGGTATCTTTAACTTTAAACCCATGGAAAGTATAAACAGCAAACACAGCTGTTTGCTCATGTAAATTGCTTTTGTTCCAGTGAGGAGATTTGTGAGAGTAGTGGTGGAGGATTGAATTCTTTCTTGAAGTCCTGCTGTGCTAGTGTTTAAAATTTTAAAAGCCTATGTAAACAGTATGATAGAAAGGAAACATTTCTGTTGCATTTCTTGACCGAACTGTTTGTGATTTTTAGTAGTAGTAGCGATTTACTAGCTTGTGTTCTTCAGCTTAAGAGTGAGGGAATCTGTTAGCTGTTCAGAAATTAGAGATCTGGACTTTACTCTGCTTTGTTTCAAATATTATACACTGTCAGGTCAGTCTGATTGGACTGATTTTAGCTATGCCTCCTGTGTTAAGAGCTGAAAGCAGTAACTGGTTTTGTCAATGAAGCTCTTTATGTTTTTCTTGTATTGATTTTTTATTACTTTCTTCATTTATGGAGTTGCTATTTTCATCTTCATAGAATTTATCTTCCCATTTGTCATTATTTCCTTATTAATTTTGTTGTTTTAATTTCCTTATGCATAAAATTTAAGTCTGTGTGTTTGTATGTTTTTCATTTAAAATATATTACATGAACATTGTTGTGAGAAATCTTAAGTTTGTCTGCTTTCCTGGTTATATATTATGGTTCTGCACTAAAACTGCTAGTTTCAGTGAACTATTTCATCCATGATTGTCTTGCCTGTGAGCATGTTTATATACATATATATATAGCTCTTTCTGTGTTTCTTTTTCCCCATTAATGTTGCTCTTGAAGTCCCCAAATAATAGTTATGCTGTTTCCTATCTCTTGATACAGAAGTTGTTTTCTTCCTTTAGAAATGAATTTTTTTTGTTGATAATACCATATTTGCATGTTTCAATGAGATAGGATATCTGTCATGGATCTGCAGTGGACCAGGCCACACATGAATACTAGCTGGCTCACATCTGATTCCATGATTTTCTCCACAGTTGTGGTCATACCATCTATCCCTCACCCAAGTTTGAACCATGGATTCCTTGCCAAGTTAATTCCTGAGCAGAGCTTTGCCCACTCATTTTACAAAGGTAATATTAACATCATCTCCTAACCTGTTTGGGTGTTCTTATTTAATGTAATGTAATTCAAGAACTAACTGTGATGCAATTGTTAATAAATAAGTATACGCCTCAGGTTACATGGAGATCAGACCTGACGATACCTTTAAAACTTTAACTTCCTGCCTACCTTTCTCTAGGAAATCTCTTTCCCACTTCTACTACCATTTATTATCTTTTACCTATTAGAAATAAAATAAATTTTTTAAAAGAGTCAGGAGGAGGGAATGGATATAGAAAATACTAAATGCTTATGGTTTGTGGTTATTCTGATACAATCTTAGGTCCATAAAAATAAAATCAGGCCTATATTTGCATACCACAAATTATGTAGTGCTTTTGTAGTATTCCCTTATCCTTGCCTCCATATCCTTGCCTCTTCTTTTGCCTTTCTTTCTTGCTTTTTTGATGGTATGTAAACCTCCAATATTGTATGTATTGTGAATTATTTTATGCCTGTTATTTAATGTGCTGTGCTGTGCTTTTCTTGAAGGGAACCACTTTTGTGATCAGAGCAACTATTACATGTTTTTGGGCCTAATTTGTTTTGTTTTGTTTGTTTGTTTGTTTGAATAGATACAGGGAATAATAATGCAGGGAATGTGTTTTGCAGAGATCCTTACTTGAAAAAGAGAGGATTACCTGAATGGAACTATAAGCAAGTTTGCATGTACATTTCCCCATTTATTTGCATGCAGAATACAGAACTGTAAAATAGGCGAAAACATGCTCTTGGTATGATTTTGAAAAATCTCAATATGTAAGAAAAGACTAATTTATTGAAAGCCTAAGAGATTTTAAATTGCATCCTGTATATGAAAAATAGAAATAGTTGTATTCCTACTTTATTAATAATGCAACTTACATTTATCATAGACTGTTCTAGTACCATTATGTTAAAATACTCATTACTTCAACTTTTAAATTATCACTAGGTTAAACTAGCATTTGTTTGGTGTACACACACGTATGTATATTATAAATTCTTTTAATTTGTCAACTGGCAAGCAAGGGTTTGTGATATTGGTTAAGACTATTCTCTGCCATACAAAGAAAATACATATTTTGGATCGTTCAATTTGCCAATATAGTATTCATCATTATGTAGTTACATTTTTATGATTTAATCTGTTATTGATTTTTCAAAAAAGAGGAACCTTTTGCTGTTTGTTTAGAAGAGTACCACAGTACTATATAGGACTACAGCATTTCCCCTAAAATTTCCTTAACTATTGCTTTTTCATTTTGCATCTAGAACATATTTCTGTATATCATGAATAGGATATTTTATTCCTAGCTACTTTTTCTTAAAAGCTGAAGAAACTTCATGAAAAAATGGAAGCAGCCATATAAACTCACAAAATATTTCAGATAAAGCAGTTTTTTTAAGAATGGTGTCTTTCATACATTTGTTTTAACTTGCATTCAGGTTTTGTTTTCCAAATAGTTCAACAGAGCTACAGTAAGTGTGAGCAGGATACAAAAAAACTCAAAGTGATTTGGCATTAGAAACAAATTATTTAATAAAGGAAATGTTATTGGTAGCTAGTTACTTTGTTGATATCATCACATTCTTCTGTGAGGTCTCAGCCTTTTCTATCTACCTGCTTCACCCATTAGAGAAGAAAAATGTTTCTGCTTTTTATATTCTGAACTCAGTTCTCAGTATTGAACATTAGAAGGAAGTGATTTTTTTTTAAATGCCAACACTGTCAGAAAAGGCAAAAAGTCAAAACCTATTTTGTCATTTCAAGAATCTTTCATTCCAGTGACTAAGCCAATTGAGGTTTTTTTTGTGATCTGACATGCAGTGAGCATGTAGTATTTGAATATTATTTAAACTTCATAAGTTTTTTAACGTTTTAAATAATGGTTTAATGTAGCTTTTAAAAGTAAATGCATACTTTAAAAGCCAAATTCTATTATTAAAAAAATGGATACACATTCATTTGTTACATGGATATAAAATACATATCTTATTCATTCCACATGACACTAAATGGATGCAAAGGATTTGTTCTTTGTCAGTGCAATTCAATACAGAAAATGGTGTCATCATTGTCAGAACTGTACAAGAGTTTTTGGAACATATCTTTATCAATTAAGGGACAGGAACTAGCTATTTGAAAGAAATCTATTTTTAGGAGATGGAATCTTAATTGTCTGTTCAGGAAATTTGTTGGGGAAGGGGTAAGACAGGACTAGGTGTATTACTGGTATTAAATAAGACTGTGATTTTTAATTTTTAATTTTTTAAAAATTATTTTCTATGGAGCGATATCATAGAATCATAGAATGGTCTAGGTTGGAAGGGACCTCAAAGATCATCCAGTTCCAACCCCCCACCATAGGCAGGGACACCTCCCACTAGATCAGGTCGCTCAAGACCTCATCGAGCCTGGCCTTGAACACATCCAGGGAGGGAGCAGACACAACCTCCCTGGGCAACCTGTTCCAGTGCCTCACCACCCTCACTGTGAAGAATTTCTTCCTAACATCCCGTTCAAATCTCCCCTCCGCCAATTTGAACCCATTCCCCCTCGTCCTGTCATTACAAGACCTTGTGAACAGCCCCTCCCCAGCCCTCCTGTAGGCCCCCCTCAGATACTGGTAGGCTGCTATAAGGTCTCCCCGAAGCCTTCTCTTCTCCAGGCTGAAAAGCCCCAACTCTCTCAGCCTGTCCTCATAGCAGAGGTGCTCCAGCCCTCTGATCATCTTCGTGGCCCTCCTCTGGACTCTCTCCAACAGTTCCATGTCCTTCTTGTGCTGGGGGCTCCAGAACTGCACGCAGTACTCCAGGTGGGGTCTGAGCAGAGCAGAGTAAAGGGGGAGAATCCCCTCCCTTGCCCTGCTGGTAATGCTTCTCTTAATGCAGCCCAGGACACGGTTGGCTGTCTGAGCCGTGTGTGCACACTGCAGGCTCATGTTGAGCTTCTCATCCACCCAGACCCCCAGGTCCTTTTCCTCAGAGCTGCTCTCCAGCCACTCACCACCCAGCCTGTATTTCTGCTTGGGATTGCAGCGCCCCAGGTGCAGGACCTTACACTTGGCCTTGTTAAATTTCATGAGGTTAGCCTGGGCCCACCTCTCCAGCCTGTCCAGGTCCCTCTGGATGGCATCCCTGCCCTCCAGCAAGTCAACTGTGCCACACAGCTTGGTGTCATCTGCAAACTTGCTGAGGGTGCACTCGATTCCTCTGTCCATGTCGCTGACAAAGATGTTAAACAGCACTGGTCCCAGCACTGACCCTTGATATCTTCAATTCAAATAAAGGTAAAGCTGTGTGAGAACCTAGTTGTCTCAGGCACATTACAATGATTGTTGTATGCTTCTTTATGAGTAACTACAGCTGATGTGAAGTGTAGGTGACACAAATTTCAAACATCATTATACTTGATATGAAACCTTTTGGTTCACATCAAAAGCCTAGCTTATTGATGATACTATATTATATGAATAAAGTGGAACACTGAAATAAAAGATTTTAAAATACGCTTTGCAGGGAAATATTTTCTACCTTTACTTACAAGTGTTTGTAGGTGCTAAAATAAGGATCTAATGGCTTTTTTTACTGCTAACCAAATATTGTTCATGAGCTTTACTATCTTGTGGTGCTTAAAGGAGAAAAGAAGAAAAAAAAATTGCTGATATCTATGACTATCATTTAACAATAGAAATGTTTATTTCTTTGTAATATCCTATATGTCTGTATCTATTTTTCTTTCTAAGTCAATTCATGAGGAGAAAAATGTCTCTATCTGTAAATTTGCTATTTGTCATAAGTTTGTTTCAAGGGCTTCTACTAATTTCTGATAAATTCAGAGGTTCTGCAGTACTTCTAAAATAGTCTGTGGTTAGCCAAACAAAGCAGAACTTGCAAAATGAAAGTAAACCTCTGTCTCTTTTCAATATAGGTCACATATTACTCTTGAGTCTCAAGGAAAATTGCAGACCAGAACTTAACTCCTCTATCTGAATTATGTTTCAGAAACACACAGTCCTACAAAAATTAAATGTTGCCAGATTTGCTTCTTTCTGTTCACAAAAATAAAGAATTAGAATGATTTAGACTTTTGGGATGTCAGATGCCTCAGTTTCTCTACATTTGTGAAATTTTTAAAATGAAGACTTCAAACCAAGAATTATTTCAATTGTAGAGTGTGTCTAGTCATCTAAAAAGTTGTCTGGCCTACAGACCTTATGGTTCATCAGATTTCTTCAATTGACATGGTGAAGAAAAGTTCAACATAACTATAGTATGGACAGGTAGTAAAGATGAGAATAGCATTTAAAATGTCTTTTCCAGAAGGGGAGAATTGTTTTTACCTGACTACTAAAAAATGATAGAAACATTCTTTGTCATTACCACTGTCTCTATGAGTATTGCAGTAGGACCAAAAGCCCTGCACTGCTTTCAAAGTTTTTTACTCAAAAATCATCAGCCATATATGAGTTGTACTTTCTGGAAAATATCAGTAGTGAATCAATGTCTGACCTAGTCATCCCAATCTTCCTTTATAATGGAGAGAAGTTTCTGCACATCTAGGGTATAGTTCATCTGGCTTGCTTTAGAAATGTAATTAGAGATAAATTTGGCACTAAAAATCCCTTTGCCCATTCACTGTAGTTGCCAGTGTAGACCTCTGCCTTGTTCAGATTAATCCTGACTGTACATTTAACTGATCTCCAGACACAAAACTTCTTAATGACAAAAGCCTGCATGACATTATTTAAACTCAAGCACTTAATCCAGTCTAATGACTTTTTATGTGCCTTAGTAATATCCTCATCCCATAGAGAGCTATGATTTGTTAAATATAAGATTGTAGACACATGCTATTCCTTGTGAGTACTACATCTATATGGTTCAAATGTAGGAACTATATATCCATCCAAAACCCACTACATAGTATCCTCAACCTAGTGTTTGACAGGTATGTGCCCTTTGTACTGGCATGTAATAACTGAGCAATGTGTGACATTCTCTCTCTGATAAGCATTTTAGTTCTTCTCTACCTATATCTATGTGCAATGCAACTAATCCGCATCTAAAGCTAAAGCTTAATGTCTGCTCCTGGTGATGGGAAGTGATTTCAAGTTCTTTGAAAAGATTAATTTCTAATTGAGGAAGAGGAAAATAGTCCCAGTAAGCAAAGTTACTTCTCATGGAAAACAGATAAGCTTCTTCTGGTTTATTTTTCAAATGTATTATTTTAGCTGCAAGCAAATATTACTTTTAAAATTTTGCAAACTCCTTTTTACAAGGAGTTACATGGCAAAGATGGAGGGAAATGGACACAAGTTACAGCTGGGAAGATTCTGACTAGACATGAGGAAAATTTTTCACAACAAGGGCAATTAACCATTGGAATAATCCCCTCAGGGAAGTGGTGAATGCCCCAACATTGGACACTTTTAAGATCAGACTGGACAGGATGCTGGGCCATCTTGTCAGGACAATGCTTTTGCCAAAAAATAATGGGCCTAGATGATCCTTGAGGTGCCTCCCAACCTGGTATTCTATAAATGAAACATATGAAATCAATCATAACATGACAGGAGATCAGGTCTTTGTATAGGAGGGATATCAAGACTCTTACAAGGCTTCCAGCATAATGGCACATTCTCAGAGTTCACCTGAGCAGTGCAACTTGCCACAGGAGACAGGAGAAATAGAGGACAATGATACCTTCTGTTAATAACAGCTAATCAGGCACCACATAAAATCAGGTAACCTCTTTGACTTATGGCTTCAAGTTTTAAGTAGTTTTACCTATGGTGGTATGGATCACTTCAGATTAATTTTGTCCATTATGATCATTATTGGAGCTATCCTTGCTTACTTTAAAAGTTTATTAGACTACTGTTACTTTCAACAGTACTTCCACATCTGCAGCACAGGAAAAATGTGAATTTTTTTTTTTCCCCACACTTCACCTAGCACCCTGTTAATTACCCTGTTAAAGTTAACCACATCATGCAAAGATATTTTCAATTTAAAATTGATGTTTCCACTTAGCAGTATTCAGGAGTGTTTCAGAAATGAAAGCATTGCAACAGTGCAGGTCACCTTATAATATATGGTGCAAAGAAAATTGCTGTGTAGCTTATCAGAACATTTTGACAAAAATTGTCTTTTCAGCTCTCTTGGTGTCACTAATGAACAGGTTTCTTAAAAGGCATGTTCTGTGGATGGATGGCAAGCTATTGATGTTTTTCTTCTTGACAGAACGAACTATATTAAGAAGTTGCAAAGTCTTCACTCAAGAGATGTAGAGCACCAAGGTTTTCTGATCTCACAGTTATACAGTACTCTGGGTACTGTGCTTTGCTGCACTGTTGTTTGTATTCCTAGTGTAGCAACATAGAGATTTCCAGCCTATTTTTAATTTTTTTTTGTTTGTTTGTTTTGGGGTTTTTTTGCATAATAGTAAGAAACTATGCGAAATGGCCTAAAGGACTAATTTCCATTGCTTGAATCATCCTATTTAAGCTGGAAAAGATATTGGAGATCATCAAATCTAATCATTAACCTAACACTACCAAATCTGGTTCTAAACTAAGTTTCTCAGCACCATGTCTACATGTCTTCGAAGTACCTTTAGGGGTGATGATTCAACCACTTCTCTGGTCAACCCATGTCAATACTGACAACCCTTTCAGTGAAGAAACTTTTCCTAATTTCCAACCTAAACTTCCCCTCTTGAAACTTGAGGTTGTTTTTTCTCATCTTCTCACTTGCTGCTTGGGAGGAGAGACCAACACTCCCCTCGCTACAACCTCCTTTCAGGTAGCTACTCCTTTTCTCCAAACTAAACAACTCCAGTTCAATTTTCTCCATAAAGTCCTGGCAAAATTCATGGCTCCCTCTACGTCAAAATCTACTTATATATATGTGTCTTGAAGAAACTGAGGAAAATCTTATGAGGGACATGGATGATAACCAGTAGAATGATAGAATTCCAGTTCTACTGAGTTGCCATTTATTCTCAAAACTACCATACTACCATACTGATGAAATATATGCCACTTACTCCAACTATCTGAAAAGACATGCAATAAATACGTTCTTGATGTAAATATATCTTGATTTATTGCTCTTCATGAACTACTTAAGCCTCAGAAGAGAGGTTGCACATATTTTTTAATTAATTGGTCAGTCACTGTGCATGAAACAGTTGTAATAGAGATTTGTTTTAAAATAACATCTGTATTTTTCACTTCTATAAATTATGTATCATTAAAAAATACATCAAATTGCATTATATATATTTTTTAATTATTTTTTCAAAGTAGTGTTAATATAAAACACTTAAAATTTTGTCATATGTATGGAACATACTCCATGCTTCACTGTTAAATTTTGTTGCTGCGTGCTCTAATCTACCTAGATAATGGAATATTTTTTATTTCTTCTGCAGTGAAAGTTTAGCCACAAAAGTAACAGCTGTATTAGTAAGGGTCAGAAATACAGATATTGCCCTAGATAATCACCAGCTAATCTGTTGTTTCATTGTGTGGCTTTGAGTTTATGCAAGACAAAAATAATTTAAAAAAAAAAAAAAAGCTAGAAACTAGGTAAATTCACTTAGAAAAAAACACCCATAATTCTATATTGTTCCTAATTTGCTGTTGGGTTTATTTATTTCAAATGAACGGAACATCTTTTATACTTAAAAGATAACATTCCTTTATTACAGCTTTTAATTTCCTTATATTTATCATGTCTTTTTTAGTTAATGTTTTGGTAGTGCTTTGGTTTAGGGCTGGTAGCATTTTGTTTGGCAAGCAGGTAATCAATCAAACTGATGTGCAGCTCTCTTACCTATCAAGTGCTGAGTGAAGGAGGTTTGATTAGTAAGGAAGAATTAAGACATTGATTAAAGACATTGCCTAAAGAGATCAAGAGTTATATCTGTCATAAGTGGCTTTTTTAATCTCTTTCTTTTGTTAAAGTAGAAGGATTTGCCCTATGTGCCTGTCTGAGTCCAGGAGTGATTTTGGGGAGAGAAACAAATTGTATGACTTTTGAGAAATTTGAACAAATAGAAGCAATTTCCAGTGAGCAAAAAAAGAAGACATGCACTTAACAGGTGTCTAGCTGTGAAAAAGGGCTAGTAGCTCTGTTCTCTTCAATCACTTCACAACTTTGGTTTCCCCACCTTAACTTTGTCCTGCTCAATTTCTCTCCCATTTAATAGCCTGTATTTTGCCCAGTCCAGAGCTATATCCTTTCTCCTCATGAATCCTTCCAGATTAAAAGGAAATTCCCAACCCCCTGTATTAAATCTCCTGGCTGAAGATCTGCACCCTTCCATTTGCCAACACACTCCTGAGTTTTTCATACCTGACCTTTCCCAGTTCCTTGATTTTCAGTTGAGTTCCTCTTGCCGTAGCCATTCATGTCGAAGACCTGGGGTATCACTTTTACTCTTCTCAGCCAGGTGTTGCTGTGGCATGTGCTCTACTTCCACCTCTCCAAATGCATGATAGGAGAAATTTCTTCACTGAAGGGGTTATAAAGCACTGGAACAGGCTGTCAAGGGAAGTGATTGAGCCACCATCCTGGAGGTATTTAAAAGATGGGTAGATGTGGTGCTGAGTGATATGGTTTAGTGATGACCTGGCAGTATTGGGTTTACAGTTGGAGTTGATGATCTTAAAGATCTCTTCCAAGAAAAACAATTTGATCATTCTAAATGATTGAGCCATGGTCACACTCATTGTGCAAGAAATTTGTACTCTGGTCTCTTTATTACTTCCACACTGAAGAAGTAAAAACAGTAAGAGCAAATGTCCTGAGCAGCTTGGCACGTTAATAGAGTGATTCTTCTCAAAGATGCACCTCAGCCTGAGTCCAGTGTCATTGCAATTCCATTCTTCATTACTACTTCTGTTGTACTTTTGCTCTTTCTTTCCATCCCCATACTTAGTTTCTTATCTTGATTTAGTTGTGCCACTTATCATATATGAAAACTAGTAGGCTGATGTTGCTGGGAATGTTTTTTTTCACTCTATAGCCTAGAGCTTAACTAGAGCTCAAAAATTGATTAGTTGACTGCCACCTGTGGAGGAAGCTGTATCACTGCCTGCTTGGACTGAAAGCATTTTCAGCTTGTAGTGTACTGTCCCTGAAAGTTCATAGGATACTACAAAGTGGTATATAAAAGGCAGATAGTAAGATTATTATCAATGTCTTAAGATAGTTACACTGAAAACAACTCATGAATTTTCTAGTGCACGTGCAGATTGAGTGGTGGTGGCAGCTCCTGCATCAAGATTGACTCAGACTTTCCATTGCCATATGTTGCTGTTTTTTCTGCAGCAGAAATTTGACAACAAATTGGGATACTATGACTTTCAAATGGATTTTTCAGCCATATTGTAAAGAGTTTTAAAAGTAGTTTTCATACCTTTTTACTTTTTCAAAATTTTAGGATGAGTTTTATCTGAGGGGTAGGTGTCAGGAAGGGGAGGACAGGCTCATCTCACTTGCTTCCTGTGATAGGACATGGTGCAATGGATGTCAGTTGCAGCACAAGAGGTTCCACCTCAGCACAAGGGGGAACTTTACTGCAAGGGTCACAGAGCACTGCAACAGGCTCCCCAGAGAGGTTGTGGGGTCTCCTTCTTTGGAGACTTTCAAGGCCCTTTGAATGTGTTCCTCTGTGATCTAAGCTAGATTATATCATCCTGCTCTGGCAGGGGAGTTGGACTTGATGATCTCTTTGGGTCCCTTCCAACCCCTGACATCCTGTGATTCTGTGATCTAGTAGGGTGGTTTAATGAAATGAAAAAGAAGAAAGATCATAGGGATATACACACATTTTTTTCCATTTTAAAAAGTAAATTAAGATTATAAGCAGAATATTTTGTATTAGCATTTTTTATAATGAAAATTATATCAAATTACTGAAGATATGAAATTTCCCATTATTAGGTTAATAAATGTGAGTTGTTTTGTTTTTTTTTAAAAAGGCTTTTTTTGGTCATATGGAATCAGTGCAAGAGCTATTTAGGTAACTCAGTAGGTTAAAACAATTACAATACACTTCATAAATCACAAGCAAACAAGATATTTTAGGGGAAAAGCGTGACAGATGAGGTCACCAGATAGGCAATATGTCATTTAGTTAAGTTAAGCCCATATTTTTCCCATAATGTAGTAGATGAACTCATTAGTTACAATGAAAAACAGTAAGAAGGAGGCATCTGGCTTCCAACTGCCTATTTTTGACAGGGTTAAGATCACAAGATCTAGTAATGTTTCTGCTTTGTCTACTGACATGGCCTTGTGCTGCAGGAAACTGATGAGGTCTGCTGAAAATTTACAGGCTTACTGTCACAATGTTGTAACATAGACAGATGCAATCAGTTATATTTTTGCTTCTGTTCGTGTTTATCATTTTGCTGAGTTGCTTTGAGTGTTTAGGATCTTTATGAAAGTATGCACATTACTGATTTGTGATTTTTCTAAATAACTATGAAGCAATATTCTTTATTCCTGAATTCTGAAAGCAGCAGAAGTGCTATGACACAGTATAAAATTAGAATTAAACTGGTCAATATACAGCATCATAACTAAAATTGATGGGTTTTGTTGGCCATGCTAAGAAGTTTATAAGTTACCTACAGCAGTTCTACAAGTAATGCTGATTCAATAGATTTTGTAATGCATCTTTTCAGACATATCTGAATGTCACAAATGCTAATTTTCTTGTATTCTTATTTGAGAGGCAGTTGTTACACAGGTTTATCTGTTTAGAATTTTTTTCCTTTTACTTAAATACATATGTTGGACCTTTCAAACATTTATTCATTTAACTTGCTTTATGATTTAGAAATGGGAGTCAATGCACTGGATTTAGATAGTTTTTAGAAATCGTTATTCATCGTGATAAATCAGACAAAGTTTAGTTGACTTAGTACAATATATCTAGAGTAACTTCTATTATTATTTTTTCCTAAATAACGCTATTTAGTTTATTGTATGTGATATCTAAATTCTATCCCCAAATTCAGTTTCCCTTCTATTTTTAGTTTCAAGTACAGTGATCTTATAGACATTTTGTTCTCATTTGGGAACATAGGATTACAAGGCACCTGCTGACTAATTAAGTACAGTCCCATTTATAGTGTCTCAAAATTAGTTCTATTTTTTTTGCAATTACTACTCTGACTGGGACTGTCTGTCACTGCTTTGGTTTGGTTTTTTTGCTTGGTTTGGTTTGGGTTTGATGTTTTGCTGTATACTCTCTCAGTGTTAGTTTGGCCAGATTATATCAGCCAGACTGTTTTTCTGTTCTGCAACAGTTGATCACTATAAATCTCCACAGTGGCTTTTCCATCTTTCTCAAATATAACAGTGTACACAGTATTCAAAAATGACTCCTCCAAAGTCTTCTGACATTAATAATTAACTGTTGCAGGATCTGTTTTATCAGAAAATTTTGTCATGATATTCACCTTTACAATGGTAGTGTTGTATTATTAACTAAATAGTTACCCAGTGACTGATGTATCCAGGTTCTTCTCTTCAGTCATGTCCAGCTGACAAATTCCAGTTACAACAAGAATTTCCACTAGTCCCTGGATGCAGACCTCTTCACTGTTAAATCTGCAACTCTGACATAATGTCTTTTTACAATCATCCTTCTGTGACCATTAGTTGTACCTGGCAACTTTGTCATCAGCAAATTTCACCAGAACATTGATGCTTTTTCACCTGAAATCTTTATTTAAAATTTAAATGAGATAACTCCCACAGTAGTTTCTCTCAGTCTGCCTTTTGGTTGGTTGTCGTTTTAGTGTTGGGGTTTTTTGTTTGTTTTTTTAACTACTTGATGGTTCCTCCTTAGCTATTCTTTTCCCTCCATCCTGTTAATTTCCAGGTGGTTCTGACTAGATTGCTATCTGTTGTGGCTACTATCTGTGGCTCTGCTGAATTTTACTACATTGACCCTTATTTTCTTGGAGCAATAAATATTTTAAAAGTCCTTTGCACAGCTCTTTTGT
Source organism: Psilopogon haemacephalus (assembly GCA_013396835.1). Classification (NCBI taxonomy): domain Eukaryota; kingdom Metazoa; phylum Chordata; class Aves; order Piciformes; family Megalaimidae; genus Psilopogon; species Psilopogon haemacephalus. Next base: position 81,720 of record VWZI01008873.1, on the reverse strand, counting down.
AATCTTTTTCTGTTCTATTACTGTTTTAACTGCAAAATAAATCCTGAAATCTTGCTTAAAGTCTTGTGCTTCAGCAGATAATTTTTTTCTTCTTAAAAAACAGTATTGTGGATTCTCCAGTTATATATTGCACTCTCCACCTACCTGTTTGGCAAAAATATGTAGTACTAGACTGCTGATTTCATAGACTGCTTCTTTCAAAACTGGCTAGGAATCAGTTCATTCCCATTACTTTAATATGCATAGAAATATTTCTTCTGGTTTATTTAGGGTGTTTGACTTTCCACAGCATGTTTCCGTTAGCATTATTGTCTTTAGTTTTGTATTCCACATGGAAAATTGAGCTTCACCGTGTAGTAGACTGTCCTTTTAGTGCTCTCTTTTCCTTTACATTACAATGGAATTTTAGGCAGTTTTACTTACCATACATTACAAGGACAACAATCTGCTTGACCAGTAGTCTAATCACATTCTTCCCTCAGTTAAGCAGTGCTTTTGTGTGGACCACGCTTTAAAAGACAAACAAGTAGGAAATTCGTTAACATCATTCTGTGTATCAGATATCCTCTGTGCCAAATATAGGCAGTGCTAAGTCGATATGGATTTTTTTACTTCCTGACCTGGCAGATGCTAAGTGCATTTTATACAGCTCATAAATCCAGTTTCTACTTCCTGCTTCACAAAGCAGAGCTCATATCTATTTGATAAGATGTGTTTAAGGCACTTAGGAGAAAGAGAAGGGAGTGGCTTCAGCATTTATGCTTATTAAAAGAAGCAAGCAACGTTCTTTTTAATGGATTGTTCTGCTTTGTATTGTTAAAAGCCTCTTCTGTTCTATCTATATCTATTTGTTAATGGCTATACAGTTAGAGAGTGTACACTGCCATTAGTTCAAACAAATAATTTCGTATCCATTTTTTTCTGTATGCATGCACTTAAACACATGGTTAATACATATTTTACAGCTGTGTCAAACAATTGGTGAGAAGATTTGTATGGCCACCATTATAGTTATGATGCTGAAGGAGATTTTCATTGGCATAGTCAGAAGGGCAGGGCTTATATAAGTATGTTGTAAAATATTTTCAACATTACCTAAACTACTATATGAGAACCATTATAAAACCAAAAACTTACTATTTCATACATAGGCCAGCTAAATTTTATACTCAAGTGATCCAGTGAAAATAGTTTGAAAATAAAAGTGAGTGCAAGCTTTTTGTTATTAAAAATTATGCCAGTCTGTTTCTTTAAAAAAACAAAAAAGTTTTTAGAAGTTACTCACAACTCTAACTTTCACTAAGCATAGAAAATTATTCTTATTTAATAAATTTGTTGTGTCTGTTTCACTGAAATAATTTAATAGGGATATGCTATTCCTGGTTACAAGATGATTGTAGAGTCCGTTTGAATCTGGAAACATTCCAAACCCAACAGATTTGACTGCCTGTCTATAAAGCTGTGTTTACTTTGTTCTAAACATTTTCCTGAAAGAATTACAGAATTTTACTTTTTGTGAGGTGTTATCTAACACTCTTTTTTCATTCATATATAGAAAATTTGTATTCTATGTAATATGTGTGTAAACATTTTCTGCAATACACATTTTAAGCAAAATGTGCAAGCAAAAGGTCTAGCAGTTTTCTTTTGAATGCAAGCTTAATATTTGCTGACACCAATAGAGACTAAATTTTGTGGTAATCCTAATGCGTGAATGATCTTAATTTTTTCTGCTAGTACTCCCACAGGTCATACAGATATCCAATAGATAGGTTAGAATGTTTAATGTTTTTCCTGGCAGAATTTTGCTATTTGATTACTGTGTGAGAAGTGGGCTCTAATTTCTAAATGTCGCTCAGTCTGCATAATGCAACTTTGGGCTCCCTCTTCCAAGCCTTTATTTATGCCAAACAGGTGTTGAAAGCAAAATGTTTTGTTTGTGAAATGAACTTCTAAGGTTTACACCAGTAAGACTTGTGGACATTATAACACATTACTGTCTTGTTAAACATTATGATCGTATTTTGAAGAAAAATAATCAAACTGAGTTAGAAATCTTCTTCATAATCTCTATTTCACTGCAGAGACACCGACTGTATTTCCAGAAAATATCAAAGATAAAGACACACCAACACCAGTTGAAGATATTCAGCTGGAAAGCTCAATTCCTCATACAGATTCTGGAATTGGAGATGAACAGATGCCCAGTATTTTGAATGGGACAGACTTGGAGACCAGCACAGGCCCTGATGCTATGAGTGAGCTGTTGTCTACTTTGTCATCAGAAGTGAAGAAGTCTCAGGAGAGTTTGACAGAAAGCCCCAGTGAAATCCTGAAACCTGCATCGTCGATATCCAGTATCAGCCAAAGTAAAGGCATCAATGTTAAGGAAATACTGAAAAGTCTTGTGGCAGCCCCTGTTGAAATTGCAGAATGTGGTCCGGATCCGATACCTTACCCAGATCCTGCTCTGAAGAGAGAAGCTCAGGCTATTCTTCCCATGCAGTTTCACTCATTTGACAGGTATATGGCTGGATTCATTATTTTATATTGATGTAATTCAGAAGTTTGAAAAAAATCTATTTTTTAAAAACATGGTTCTTCTTCTACTGCTTTCTATTAGGATATGTTAAAACACAGCTCTATTTCTTCTTCTTTTCTGTGTTACCAAAACAAACCATATAGTACAGATAAAAGTAATTCACCTTGTTTTTTTCTGCCAACAGTGAATAAAACACTAGGAGGTACTTGGAAAACAAGCCTGTTGTAAGGAAATATTTTTGCAATAAAATCCTTTTTCTTTTAAAACAGCATCTTAGTGAGGAGGAGGGGTAATACCTGCTGATATAGAACAGACTGCAGAAATTCAGTCAAATATTCTTTCAAAGGCTTAAATCTTAATTGGATCCATCATTGTGCTGTTTTCTGGTACTGAAATGCTTCAACCATGGCAAATTGTTTGCATGGTTATGGTGGAAAGCAGTTTCCTTTCAGTTCTTTAAACAGCAAATGCACTTAAAAGTTAGTGTTTAAAAATAAACCCCTGAACGTTTCCACAAAGAGTCCTTTGTTTCTCTTTGCAGACTGTAGTTTCCCACTTCTATTCGATATACTTTTCTTTATATATCCAGTCCATCTGAGTTATCCTGAACTGTGATAAGATATACAATTGACAGCATCCTTCCAGAGGAGTAAACCAATCGATTGTGGGTTCAATCTTAACCTCTGCAAGGAGCTAATTGTTATGAGTGTTGATAATGGTTCTGTTTTCCAATATGCCAAGATCCCTGCAGTTTGTTCATAAAAATATTTTTTCAATGCAAAAATTGGAATCAAGACTTAAAGACACTGTAAAAACAACTCAAAATTTTAAGCAAAAAAATGCAGGCACAAGAATTAAAGTTCTGCAGGAAGTGAAAAATATAGCAAGAAAATGATTGTGTTGTGATTTCTGAGAAAAATCCATATGCATTTACAGAAAACATGCAAAAGTATCAGAATGGTCTTCATTTCAATCTTAAGCAATATGTAATTAATGTTTCCAGCATAATTTTCAGCATAAAGATACATGGGAAATTCACAATTCAAGTGAAGAAATGCTTTATCATATGAATTCCATAGAAAAATTAATTCCTTTTTGTCTCTGCTTTTCTGAAATAGTTCACATAAGCAATCAGATAGAATCTATTGTAACAACGAAGACTGGATCAGGATAGGAAAAGTAAAATGTGCTTTAGATGCAGTGAATCTATCCCTGCAGTAAAATGTGCTTTAGATCCAGTGAATCTATCTGTTCTAGAGAAAACTTGTTTAGCATCTGTTTCATTAAGAGGATGTTATTTTTTTTCACTAGTTTGCATGTTTTCATGTTAAAGTGATTTCAATGTGAAGTGAAAACTACTTTGTTTCCTACACAGTTTTTCCTTATCCTCTTGCAAAGAGCCATCATATAACACAATGCCTTCTTGTACAAGCAGTAGAAAAATGTGTGCTAGGTGTAGAATAAATAACACCTAGCTGTAAACACAGAAAGGTGACTTAAATCCCTTCAGCTAAATTTCTGTCTGAATCAGTTAAGAAAAAAACTTCCTTCATTGTTGTTAATTTACAAAATGCTAGAGAATTAAATTGGAACATATCGCCTCATGAAATGTCTTAGTCGTTATTAGAGGTAACTTAACCTCAAGGTGATTAGAGATCAGTTTTATCCTGTATTTCTAAATTATTGCCTTAAGAAATTAAAAACTCTTAAAAGGTTGAAGTAGGTTGGCCATAACCAATGTGAGGACCTCCACTGGGTTCTACTTGCAGCAGTGTGACTACTTGTACGTTACAAACGTTGTTAGTAGTTGCTAATACAGAATTTTAAAATTCTTTGAGTCATAGAATCATAGAATGGTTTAGGTTGCAAGGGACCTCAAAGATCATTTAGCTCTAACCCTCTGCTGTAGGCAGGGACACCTCCCACTAGAATCATAGAATGATAGAATCAGACAGGTTGGAAGAGACCTCTAAGATGATCCAGTCCAACCAATTATCCAGCCCTATCCAATCAGCTATACCATGGCACTAAGTGGCATGGCATTAAAGTCTTTTCTTGAACACCTTCAGTTACAGCAACTCCGCCACCTCCCTGGGCAGCCCATTGCAAGGGCAAATCACTCTCTCTGTGAAGAACTTCTTCCTAATATCCAGCCTATACCTCCCAAGGCCTCATCCAAACTAGCCTTGAGCAGCTCCAGGGAGGGAGCCATCCACAACCTCCTTGGGCAACCTGTTCTAGTGTTTCACCACCCTCACGGTAAAGAACTTCTTCCAAATATCTAGTTTAAATCTCCCTTCTTCTAGTTTAAACCCATTACTTCTTGTCCTGTCATCATAAAGAGAATCTTACTTAATAAGTTATGTTAGTACCAAGTTTTGATAAGAGCTTGAGGGTGTAGTGGTTTAATTTTCCCCTGTTGTTTTACCTTTCTGACCAGGTTGAGATGCGATCATTTCCAGTACTTCTTCAGCTAAAAATGTGCCAATGAATAATGTCTAGGCAACATAAGATCCATTTATCCCAATTTTATTGGGATATTTTGTTTCTCTAAAGTAGACGATTTTGCTATCTGATTTAATGTGAGATAGGTCATACTTTTTAGTATAACTAACAGCTATGAATTGACAGTTTCAGGCAGATCCCAGCATATCAGGAAGTGTTATATTCTTCCCTCCAACTAAATGTATGTTGTTGAACTGTGGACATCTTCATAAAAATACTGACTTTCTTAGCCCAGATGGCTGCGTTACTGAATGATGATCACTGTTCAGGCAAATACTTGTCTATGCGGTTTGCTTCCATTTTCAAAGTACTAGGGTTGGTCTCTTCTCCCAGGCATCCAGTGACAGAATGGGAGGATGCAGCCTTAAGCTGTGCCAGGGCAGGTTTAGGCTGGATGTTAGGAAGGAGTTCTTCACAGAAGGAGTGATTGGCTATTGGAATGGGCTGCCTGGGGAGGTGGTGGAGTCATCATCTTTGGAGGTGTTTAAAAGGAGACTGGATGAGGCACTTATTGCCATGGTTTAGTTAATTAGAACGTGTTAGGTGATAGGTTAGACTAGTGTATTGATTGTGGGTGATTGAAGAGGCTGAAATTATAAATTATGTAGCTTTTATAATTCCCAAAAGCCCCACCCACAATCTGTGTGTAGATTAGTTTAAGTTTGGGTTCTAATTCAGTCGCGAAAAGTCTTCACNTTTGGGTTCTAATTCGGTCGGGAAAAGTCTTCACAATGATGCCTTTTCTTGTAATTCAGGAAAAATCAGAAAAATGGAAAGGTTTGGGCATGAAACAGCTTTGCCCTACTTACAGATGGGAGACTGTCTCAAAGTCTGTGCGAGGTTCGTGTCTCTAGGTCCATGTTCAGGTCCGTGCAGGTCCCAGTGCAGGTCCGAGCAAGTTCCAGTGAAGGTCTGAGCAAGTCCTTGCAAGTCCTGCTCCAGTCTATCCAGCTGCCATATATATATACTGAGGTGATTTGTTGCCTCCCTGTTCAAGCCCATAGAGAGCTGGAGAAGGCACTTCACACCTATTGTACTCAGCCTCCAGTGACAGAGGTGGGGAGGCAGGAAGACCGTTTCCTGCCCCATTCACACCTCTGGTGGGGCAGTGGACTGAGGTGTGCCCTGCCAAAGTTCACACCCCATTCAAACCTCCTGTGGGGCAGCGCCCCACCCTGCCTCAGTTCACACCTCATTTAAACCTCCATTGGGGCAGTGCCCTGCCCCGCCACAACTAGATGACTTAAATGATTTCTGTAGCAATCCTTGGAGGCCAAAAATGGGTGGCATTGTCACTTTTCTTTTTCAAATTACAAAGGAAGAGCAGATTGAAAACCTGATGCTATAACTTAATAGTGGATGAAACAAGGGTTAGGGGGATAGAACCTTGAGTAATGTAAGAATTAATTAAAATATTGAGACAGAAACAAGAATTTTAGCTTAGGGTAGTTTATGAACATTTTGTGTTGCCTACAGTATCCCAGTATCATTGGAAAAAAAATGAAAAAAATGGCAACAGGATTGTGTTTTTCTACTTGTTCATGGAAATATCATTGCATTCAAAAATATAAAATAAGAGTTAAATAATATACATTGTGTATTTTTAAAAAGCTAACACTGTGCCTGTAGATCATATTTCTGTAGGATCTTCTGTTGATACAGTTTATTCAGGTTTTGGTACTCTGCTTGGCAATGTGGCTATTGGTCATGTTTATTCTCTAGGCAGACTCATGAGCACTGGAGTGTAATGTTTTGTCAGATTTTATTTCATTTTTTATACAATATGCACAGTGGTCACATATTTATAAGCAAATCAAGGTTGAAGAAGTGTGTTTTCCAATTTAATCAAAATGTTCTCAGTCCTTGTGAGGCTAGACTTTTTTTACATTATTTTTGCTTTTGGATGGCTGAGTGCCTTGTAAAAGAGGAGTTGACCTAATAAGTAATTAGCAAAAAACAACAGCGTCTTTGTTATTTCAAGCCTATTTCTTTAACTATAATCACTGATCTTGCATGAGGGTAAACACCATATAAAGCAAAACTTCTGTAAACAGAGTCAATGCTAAAAATTCTATCATTTAATATGATACGTTTTACTCTGCGTTTTCTTTTAATTGTGCATTGCTAATGCGATCCTAAGAGTTATTGTGCAATAAGCTGCAGTGTGTTCCCCCATAAAATTTGTGCAGTTATAAATGAAATATAAAAGCAGGAAATGTGTCCAACGTGTTTTATCAAACAGGACTTGGGCGCAGTTAATGTATGCAGCAGTTCAAGTACTATCGAATGTAAATGATGAGGTGATATTGATGAAAGGAGGGGATTGAGGTCTCGAGGGGCGCTGATGACGGATTGAACAGAAGCGGCCTTGCACCGCACGTAACTCAAGTCTGTCGTCTTCAGTGCTCAAAGCCGTAATGGGAGGTGGCAGTCTGAAATGAGTTGCCACGGCAAAGAGTATTATTTTTGAAATGCTTTCACACAAATCACTAGGCCCTGCATACAACTTAGTTTCATGCTTTAATGTCATCAGGAGGCACAAATTGGTGTGTCTAATTGTTTGCCACCTGCCAGCAAAATGAGCTGCCAGCCAGCCAGACGGGTTTGATTGTCTGTCAGCTCTTCAATAGATTGAGAGTGACAACATCAAAAATTTCGCTTCAAACTCTGAAGCTTTGAGCAGCTTTTCAGAGACCTCTTCCCCACAAGTGCTTCTGGACAAGTGCATTTTTCAATTAGTTTTCAATATATTGCTGCCTTCTGCCTCATCTGTCTTAAGGTAGCTGTAATTACATTATGAGCTATATAAACAGATTTCTGGGACACTGGAGCCTGGATCCTCAAAGTTATGACATGTCTTTTAACATCAGACTGAATTCCTTGAAAATGGCATCTGGGATGACATTTTAGAAGAAAACATTAAGGGTTATTTCACCTAGATTTACAGCTAATGGAACATAACCCTCCAATAATCTCTTTTTTTTCCTTCTCATCTTTTGTCTGACAAAAATCAGTCCCTGCTATTGATTTTTAGGGTTTGGGGATTTCTTCTTTCTGGTGGTTTGGGAGTTTTTGTGTGTGTGTTTGTTTGGGGGCGGGAG
>VWZI01008873.1:47732-73207 GCA_013396835.1 Psilopogon haemacephalus | reverse complement strand
GATAATTTATATTTATTTTCAATATGTAGCTGAATTATTTCAGTGGAAGGTATGCTTGCACGAGCAGAAAATCTAGAGTTCTTGGAAGTGAGATGGTTTATTTTTGCTGCTATTACATACCTTATTCGTTTTTAATCCATTGTCATTTTATGTGAACTGGAATACTATGGGAATACTATGATTTTGTTTTTTTTCTCCTGTATAGGTTCTTGAAGCCATGTTTATAGGTATTCATATGATAGAAAAATTGGATATTCTGTGAAATTCAATCAGGAATAATACATGCCAATTAGAACAGTGAAAGAAGTTCTTCAGAAAGTAACTTTAGTATCTTTTTTTATGTATAGGCTATATTTAGAAGGACCGCTCAGAGTTTTAATAGAATTAACTATTACTTTTTTTTTTTTTAATACTGACTGACAGAATGGGAAAAAGAACTGTGAGAGAAGATGCACTGAAGAATCGAGAGATTCAATATCAGTCTGTTGTATCACCCACTGTTTGGGAAATCATTGATATGTACTAGTCTACAGAGCCATTGAAAGAAAATTGTCAAATTAGGAGATTATGTTCCTGTTAGAATCATTAAATTCTCCAAAATGATTGCTGAAAAATGGGATTTTCCTAAAACTGACTTATGAATAAATGTTTTAGTCTTCACCTAGCAGAAAACGCTACTCTAAGTTCATAATGAAAAGTATTTGGAGATAGAAAACATCACTTTTCCCATCAATCAAGAAGAGACAGTTAGAAGTGCTGTCTGTACTTAATCATTTCATCCACTATTATGCCGAGTATCAGTAGTTTGTGAACATGTGAATGAGCAGTGGATAATCAGCAACATGGTTGTTTTATAAAGGACTGGACATGTACATGTTAATAACTTTGAGAGAAGAAATGCTAAGCTTTCTTTTCAGAGATTAAATTAATCTAACTATAGGAATAATGCAACATTGAATACAGCAGACGAATCATTCAAAATTTTCTACCGTGCTTTCTTCAGAAATGTCTGGCATATACTGCTGTTTGATATGGAGTGCTTCTGTGAAAAATTTCCCTGAAGTCTGTACTGCTTTTTGGAGGGCACTTCTTGAAAATCCTCATGCTTTCTGCTGCTGTGGGGTGAGGAAAGGGGGAGTAAGAATATTAATTCAGCCTGAAGAAGTTTCACATATCCCAGAAGAGGGTAAAAGTAATTTAATTGCTGCTGCTCAGATAGGTAGGAAAAGACATCCAGTGTTGGAGATTTATCTCTGACCAGATTTGGTTGGAAGGTCTTTACATTTTAAAACAGAGAAGAGACACAGAATGTGGTTGCACTCCATGATCTTAATAGTCTTTTCCAACCAAAATGATTCTGTGCTGCTTAACCTGATTTTTCTGTCACCAGCACTGAGTAGCTAAATTTTAAGGAAACTTAAATTGAGATTTTTTTTTTCTATTCTTCTTTCTCTCCCACCTTTTCTCTTTTTGCAGTTCAATGTGTTGATGGTTTTATTTTCTATTGAGTTACTTAATACTAATTTTTAAGGAATAGCAGAATCCTGTAGTCATTTGCCAGTTAATGAAACAGCAATACATAAATGGTGTGAAGGCTGAACCAACAACATTCATCTTAAGCATGATAGAAATTCCTAGCACTTAAGGCTTAGGTTTGTAATTTGGAAAGGGCACTTGGAGTAACAGAATAGTGATTGGTAGTCACAATTATTTTTAGAAATGCAAACCACCCAATGAACAGAGAAATTAAATCAGTTGCTATAGCAAGTTACTACTAAGCTTTTGCTGACTGTATCATTGAGGATCATTTCAGACCATTATGATGTGATTCAGAAAAGTGTGGACCAGTTTGGAACATTTTGAAATACACTGTATAAAACAAGGCCTAAACTGAAATGCTGGAAGTGTACATAACTTTTTCTTCTAGTCTGTTCCTCCTTGAAAGGAATAGCTGATTCCTGACAGATACATTTAAGGCATCTATCGCATTAAATTATTTCCTTCATTCATATTATCTCAGGTAAATAGCCATATTTATTTAGTAAATCTGTTTTTATTTGGTCTGATTTCCCTATTTTCAGTACATGTGCTGTTAGAGGTTTTGGGTTTTTTACTTTAAAGCAGTCAGTCATCCACTTTCACCTTTCTTGTTTTGCTCTTCCTCTGATTGTTTTGCACATTTTTGACCACTCCATTGTGGTGTTCATATGGTTTTTCAGTATCTTTCATCTGGATGTCATTCTGTAGTCATTTGCTGTATTTTGTTTTATCGGTAGGAATGAAACATTTTGACAAGGTCACTATGTATGACATGTCATAAAGCTGCCATTTCTGTCAGTCCAGCATGATAATGTCTCACTGATCTTGCCTATTGTTACAGTAGAGATAGGGAGGATGGTATGAATAGCAGCAAATTAAAACTCAGCCTATGACACTCATGATGTTTTCTTTATAATTTGTAATTTAGTGACAGCTGACCTGTCCTAATGTCTTTATTTAGACCTACAGAAGAATATCAACCACATGTAGAACCTCCCACAGATGTATTATTCGGGTCTGGGCAGGATTGTCCTTTCTTGCTATGGGAACAGAATTTTCTTAGTAAGAAAAGCATCTTTGGTTTTACAGGGGGCTAGTACGTTTAGGTATTGGATTAAATGACCTCTAAAGATCCCTTCCAAACCAAACTCTTCTATGATTGACGTATGTGGTCTTTGCTATTGTCATGGTAGGCCTGATAGGTCAAACTAGGCCTAAACATGTCCTGGCCAGACATGTTTTTCTTCTCTCTTCCTGTTTTGGGGAGAAAGAACTGTGGGAAAGAGAACAAAAGAACTTGGAGCCACAGAGCCTGAGTACTCTGGCTTGCCCTGACTTGTTTTGCTTTTGGTTACATCTTGTGGTAAACAAGGTACATGCACTTGGCTTGCATCTGCCTCACGCAAGGCTTATGTTTTTCCCAAATTTGGGTAAAGCAAGCCTATGGCTTCACCTGATATGGTCAAGCTTGGCTAACTGCCATTCTGATTGGCTATTCTATGTCCAAAGGCCCATTAGTCTTGGGCTGGTTTGAAAAAAAGATGAGCGGGTAACACAATATGCTCTGCCTTGTATTCATGATTGCTTGCCTGCTGCCATTGTTTTATAGCATGCTTTTCTAAGCTATAACTCAGCTCTGCTGAACAGCCTGGAAACTGCCTGCTTGGAGTTTACCAGGAAGCGGCTGTAAATACCTCCATGTGATCAGCCTGCGTAGCCAGTGTGACATCTGTGCTAAGACTGCACATTGCAAGACGTCCTGCCTACACCTGAAAGTCCCCTTCCAAGATGGGACTCTTATCATCCGGAGAAACCAGGACCAGGTCAGAGATCGTCTGCCCTCTTTCCCCAGTACCCTGTGAAGCCTGGGAAGAATCAGAAGTCTCAGCGGCCATCGACAGAATTCTCTGAAAGCATTTGGGTACTGTCTTAAGCTGTAGCTAGGCCCTCAAGTCAGGAGATAATATTTTGTGAATAAATACTTTAAGCCTCTTGTAACTTACCAATTGACTTCTGACATAATCAGAAAGGAGCTTCCCGAGTCTGTCTAGTGGGCAAGCAGTATATTGACCACAAGAGCCTTCTCTTCCAGTTCAATTGGGTTTAAATGTTTATATATTTCTAGTTATTATTTCTAGATCTAGTTATTCATTTGTATAATATTTCCATGACCGTTACAGAAGAGCCTGGTTATTATTAAAATTAGTAGCCAGGGGTAGTGAGAGTTTTTAATATAAAAATTAATTAAAATACTAATTTTGAAAAAATAATATCTCATAATCAATTAATTGCGCTTTTATCACAGTTATACAAAATTAAGTGGTCTTTGGAATACTCTGAAAGACCACTGATCTGTCTGAAAGTAATGAAGGAGACTTAGAATTTAGGATGATCTTCTTTGGAAAAATAGCAGGAAGATAGCAAATACTTCTGCAGTAATTTTATCAGCAATTCAGCAGATACCAATACCAATTTTTTACTTAAAATAAAACCCAACCCAAACCAGACCTTACCAAGTCCAGGAGTCCAGGATATGCTGCAATAGCATGGGATGCCATCTCTCAAGCTTTCCTCACATTTGCTAGGTTCTTCACAGGCTAGTAATGATTTTTAGGTTTTGGATATGCCAAGAGTCTTTCCATCCTTCCCCACTTTTGTGAATCTCTGAGAGTTCACTGCTTTTGTCTTCAAAGTATGGTTATCTTGTGCAGCTGCAGCCTTGATAACCTGGTCACTGATGTAAGTATGTAATGTCAGTCTAAGATGCCACATTGTGCCATGTCTCTCCTTGTGGCTCAGCACCTAAATATTCCTGTTCATCATTTGAACCAATCTTAGCCCTCCTATTGCAGTTCTCTGCAAAGATGCTGTAGGTAATGATAGTAATTCCCTTACTAAATTAATGTAATGGAATGCTCCCACTTAAGATACAAGTCCTAATTTCTTCTCGTGTTTCTATGGTATTAGAGGGACATCGCTCTTGTGTACTTATTCAGTGTTGCTGTAAAAACACAAGTATTTGACTAAAGTGTTAATAGACCTAGAGGTCTTCCTGTGTGGGTAAGAGGTAATTTTAGGAAATTACATGGTGCTAGGGAGCAGATTAATCAACCCGTGTAGACCTGACTTTATTCATCTGTAGCTGCTCCTATGTAAACACTTCGTATCGGCAATAATTGTAAGAGATTATTAACTACAGAAAAAAGCAATTATTTTAGGGTCACATATCTTAATATCTATCGCATTGTGCAAGCTCATCTTCTCCTAATGTAAATGGAAAGAGACAGAAAACCATCAATATGCCTTGAGTTACCTTTCTAATAGTGTATGCTTCAGGGTGGTGGCAAAACTGTTGTTCAGAATGCAGAGACATTGACTGGCACTGTTAGCCCTCTGAAAAGAGTAAAGAAAAAATTTCTTACAGATTCTTTTGCACACTTTGATCATGTAAGAGGAGATCATTAAAAAAAAAAAAATCTGTATTTACAGTGGCTTCATCAATACAATTTTCATCACCAGTCTTTACAATCCAGTTTGATGGGATTTAAACATATATGAAGAAACTACATCACTGTAAAAAAAAAAATGCTGCTCCTTTTGATCCATCTTATTTACACAGAATTATAACATAATAATTACTGAAGGAAGTTCTAAAGCAAAATGCAGCCTTACTGCCCTAAGTGGTTGCATTTTCTTGTTTTCTGTCTGATCACAATGATTAATTCCAAAGAAAAGTGTATCCATTTGAAGTAAATGATGATGAAAATACATACCTCAACATTAAAAACATTTTTTCAAGTTTGTTTTTTCACAGTTTTCTACTGAAATAGATGTGTTAGGATCAGATTTTTTTTTATAGAAACATGAAAATATTAAATGGAAAAATGTAAATAGTCTGGGCTCTAACAGCTGTCCAGTGTTGAAGAAAATATTGTCTCTATCATATTTTTCTTCTTTTTAATATGCAGAGCAAGTTTGGTTTTTTTTTTTAATTTCAAGGGTATTTTAAAAAGTGTTTTGAGATAGAAATAGTTTTTTTTGAAGACAGTGTTGTCTATATATTGACAATGATATGTCAGATTTTTCTGTGTGAAAGAGCTGTTTACCTCTGAAAAGCTTCAAATTCTCAAGACTACTTTTTAAACTTTGTTTTTAAATGCATGTGATAGAAGTATTGTGTAAGCAAATGTTCACTGTGTTGCATTTTTGGTCTTCAATTTAAAGGATGTGTTGTTTATTTAAACACGTATGAAAGATTTCCAGAAGCCTGAGTGCAGAACTGTTTAATAGTCAACTATATGTGGAAGACTTCTTGTTCATGGTGCTGAAAAATCAACTACTGTATTCAGATGACTGGCAAAATAATTATTGTCTTAGATAACTTCAATAAGGTCAACAGGTTAACATAGTAAGACTGAATGCGTATAGACTATCAGTATGCTGCTATCATTTCCAACACAGCATTTTATTTACAAATCTAGAACACAGGTGTTAGTGGTTTTCACAAAATATCACTGAAGAGATAGGATCTTCCACTATGTGAGCACTGAAAGACAAATTAAGTATCTCAGAGTCACGTGAAGCTGCAGACAAAAGATAGGAGTGTGTTTTTTGTGTCCATTAATATACCCTATTTCAGAAAGGCTAAGAAATTTGACGTTTTAATGCGTTCCTCAGCAGTGCTGTTATAACACGGCGTAATCTCATCGTAAACAAGAATTCTCACCGATTCTGTTGTGCAGTTCTAGTAAACTGCTGTTTCTTTTTCCACAGGAGTGTGGTTGTACCAGTAAAGAAACCCCCTCCAGGTAGTCTGGCTGTTACCACGGTGGGAGCTGCAGCAGCTGGGAGTGGACTGCCACCGGGTAGTACACCTAATATATTTGCAGCAACAGGAGCTACACCAAAAAGTATGATTAATACAACAGGTATTGTCCTTAAATATTTTTGTGACACTCATTATTTTGTGTTTGTTTTTTGTTTTGTTACTTTTAGTGGTGTTTTGTTTTTCAATCACCTTTTTTTTTGTTTTGGCTTTTGTACTTCCAAAATAAAAACCTAGAAAGATTAAACCATGGCCTTTAGTAGAGCCAATATTTTTTCTTGGTGTATGTTTATAATCATTGATAGTGCACATTGGACTTGCACAGTCTTAAATAGGTGAATAAGTAGCTTTAATGTTGTTTTATAAGTGTAGTTTAGATTGAAATGCACAAACTTCTCCAGTGCTCTGCACAGAGGATGTTTATATGATATGTAACAATTAATCCCTCCTTACATATCAAAGAAAAGAAAGACAGCACACTACTTAATAAATATGTTGTAGATTGTGGAGGATTAATATCTTGGGCAATTACTATTTGTTGATAAAAACTATCCTGTGGGGGTTTTTTCTAAGGTTTTTCCCAAACAACCTACATAATTTAACTGTAATCCTGTCTTAACAGTAGTTGTTTATTGTGACCAACAGAAGAACAAGACCTTCTTTTTTTCAATCATTTAATGATGGGATTATCATGAAGGAGCCAGTTGACCATGGAGACTGTGGGTTTCGTTCACAAATTAATCCTTTCCAAGGTCGACTGACGTTTACTTAAACTCCTTTAAAATGTCTGGCTACAGTTTTTTCTTTGTAAAACAAGCAAAAGCACTTTAGAGAAGAGCTCTCTTCAAGGATATCACAACTTTAGTCAAGGGTTGAGAAAGTTATAATCTCCCTGGGATTGCATAAAATGGAGGGGGAAACTTTCAGCATCCTTCCACTTTATGGAATAATGTGAAGGCACACTCATAATTTTTTTCTTACCTTTTATAGATTCCGTTTAATACCTAGTAATTGAACTTTGATTTTTGTAAGGACAAAAAAAAATTTCTTAAATTTTAATTATACTGAGGCAGATTGGAAGAATGAATGCTTTGAATAATGTTACCAGTTCTATGAACAGTTCCATTTGTTGGGCCATTTCGGTTAATCCTGAATGGATTGCCTTTTAGGTACTCTTATGTCATACAAAAAATATCCTTCATCAGAAACCTCGTTTTCCAAGAGATACTTGAATAGTGTAAGCTTTTCAGTCTTCTCACTCATTAAAGATCAGAACTATTTTGGCTGGAATGTATTAGGTCTTATTTGTAAGTAATTGCATTTAAAAATCAGTGAATTCTGGATACTGTTCCTATTACAGGACAGTATTGCAACATACCATGGTCCATTCACTGTGGGTTAAAGGCTGATTTTTCTTGGTGGATCTTACAGCTCCTTTTTTCAGCAAATATCAGATCTAATTAGAGCTAGATACATATTGAACTTCTTTAGTAAAGCCTTTTGTGCTTGAATTCATCTGAATGAGCTTTAGTGATGAATTCTCAGAAAAATAGTTTGAAAAGGCCTTCCCCTCCTACCCTCTTAAAATGTTTGAATTTTATGTCAGCATTTTAGTAATGCTAAATGCGTTGTTGACAGTAAAAAATGATTCATATCACATTGAAAACATGTGAATTTGTAATTAAAATTATCATGTTGCCATTTTTAATTAAGATATACCTACAGTAGGTAACATACTGATGATCTATGTCAGGTTTTGAGATATAACATAAAGTATCCAGATACTTTCTGGTTTATATGCGTGTAGTCTGTGAAATTATTTGTCATATTAATAATTTTAAAGTAGTGTATGGATTTTGATTGAACAACGTTTTTAACAATATGTTGAAAGAGAAACAGCATACGATTTTTTTAGGAACACTAGATGTCTCCCCAAACCTATTTACATCTGTTTTCACAGATACTCTAGAAATACAGTTTTATCATTGAGATATATTCTGTGCTCAGCTTTTGTAAGAGGTGTTTTTTTTTCAGTTATTCGTGGATTGCCATCGATGTTTACATTCCATCTGCTATTGCTGTCCTAGTCAATGTCACTGTCACAATGTAATGAGATGTATGTTACTGAAGTCCTTTTAGTGCTTTGAATGTATCTTTTGGGAGATAGGTTTTCTTCCTTCATCTCTTTTTGTAAGAAGCTGGCTTATATAGGTTTTAGATTGAATTTCTGTCACTCATATCCTGATTCTCACTTCTATGTTAATCCAGTAGTTGTGGGTCCGTTTCACCTTCTCTTCTGGGAGCCTACCTGGTTACACAACTTTGCAACTGCATTTTTAGACAACACCTCTAATGAAGAAAATTTGACTTTGGAAGGAAAAGGGAAGAAGCAATAAAAATGGGTTATCTATTAATATGTGAATATAAATATGTAAATTATATAAACACATGCACACACATATGTATGCATATATATAAAGCCTTAATATTTTTTAAGACACCTTATTCCCAGCAGGTTATTTTGATTCCCAGGCTAGGAGAGATAGCCTACCTTATATTTTTGTGTTTCCTTCTCAGTATGTTTAGGTACATTTGCAGTTTGTATTTAGTTCCAGTCAGAATGCGTAGTGTAAGCTACCTCCCACTCATGTTATTAAAACGGGAAGGTTAAGTCAGTTCCTAGTCTAAATCCAGAACTTCAATAGTTAACCCTAGTGTCAGCAAGCTCAGCAAATCCTGCTGCATTTAGATATATAAGTTTTAATGTATATTTTCTCGAATAAGTCAGATTTCTATTTTTTAATCAGTAAAAATAATTTTTTTAAAAGTTAAAAATAAATAATTAATAACCATCCCTGCTGCTAGAGAATTTCTCACCATAACCAGCGTTTAACCTCCACTTCATTGTCAACCCTCTGCTTAGGCAGTTAGGAAACCATAAATGCTTTGTACAGCTTCTCAGGAACCTGAAAAATAATATCTAATTATGTAATGTAAAGGACAGTGATATATCAGGTGCTAAAACTGACGAGCAATAAGGAGTTACCAGTTATCATTTTAAAAACAATTACTAGAATAATGTCATTGGTTTCTAAAGAGAGGTTCTCTAACCCTCCTTTCTAACTTGAATAACCCTTGCCTGTTGCCTTCACTTCTGGTAGCATTGGGGTCCCTTAGGTTTGAACTCTTGACTGGGAGGCCATTTGTTGCTACCTCTCTTGCTGTGATGTGTTGCACAAGGACTGTGCAGCAGAACAAGGAGGGCATTTATCAAGATGCTGCTCTCCCAACTGATCATGGCCACTCTGAGCCTTTGCTGGTTTGCATCACAGAGGCTGAGCTCACAGTGCCATTTTAGGAAGCATGATGGATTGGCGTTTAGAGTCTAAGTTTAGCCCTTAGCTTTGGCCCAGACCACTTATAAATGTATTCTCTGTCTGCATCTGTTTCCTGGGCTGTTGTTCACAATCCATTGAAATGATAACCCCACTGCTCTCACTGGTTTAAAATCTTAAAATTTTTCTTGACTTAAGGAAGGAAACAGAAAAAACTATAATTAGAGTCTTCATACTCCTCAGCCAGTAGTTTCCCTTATTACTTCATGAAGGAATATACATTTTCTGTCTTCTCTTGACATTTCTTAATTTGTATTTTATTTTCTGCCTACAGTTCTGACCGGGCAGCCAAGAAGTGTGTATGTAGATATATTAAAAAAAAAAAAAATAGCTAAACTTCTGTTGTCCACTCTAGCTCATCTTAAATATACTTTTGTTTTAGAAAGATCTTGGTTTACAGAATGATATAAAAATGTTTCCATCTTTGGAATGTAATTTGAAAACAATGAAAATGAGGTAAGGATTTGTTTTGCCTGAATTTTCAATAGCTTTTTTAAACTTTTCATCGTTATACTAGCAAAATAGAGTACTAATTTTTGTGATAATCATGTGGAATTCTTTTATAATAAATAACATTATTTTCTTATTTAAAATTAGATGAACAAGATAAGGATTGTATTAAAAATCTCTAAAAGTTATGTTTCTTCAGACTGAATTTAGACCTGTATTTTTTGGGGGACAGGTGCAGTAGACTCAGGATCTTCTTCTTCCTCTTCGTCATCCAGCTTTGTGAATGGTGCTACCAGCAAAAATCTCCCAGCTGTCCAAACTGTTGCTCCAATGCCAGAGGATTCAGCTGAAAACATGAGGTACCCGAGTTCTATTTTTTAATACTAATTGTAACTTTTTCCTCTCACAAAAACTTCATACATTCAAAGTAGCATTAAAAAAAGTTTTAAATGTATTTTGCCTCCTTTAGTATGCATTGCTGTAGTTGTTCATATAATACTTTATATTCATGGGTTTTTTTAGTAAGAATGTCTATACTAAAATAACACTTAACTGAAAAGTGTTCAAACTATAGCAAGCATTAAAACTTAAGAATTATTTTTGAGTTGAATCAACATTTTGAGTCGCTCAGTAATGACAGTAAGAATTGGAATGTAAGCAAAGCATAGCAATAGCAAGTTGAATGAGAGATGCAAACTCTTCTGAACAAACAAAGCCGTGTTTCAGCTGGACAGGACAAAGCCAGACATGTATTTATACACCAGACCTGAGCTGGTGTTGCAGGAGACTCTTGCCATTGGATAGCTAATACTGCGCTTACACTGACTGACAGCAAAGAAAGTACCAAAACCCACAAAACAAAACCAAAAAACCCCAACCCCTAACCTGTTGATGCTTTCATTGCTGGAACAGGCTGCCCAGGGATGTTGTGGAGTCCCTCCTCTCTGGAGATACTCAAATCCTGCTGGACTTGTTCCTGTGTGATCTGGTGTAGGTGATCCTCCTGTGGCAGGGGGATTGGACTAGGTAATTTTCGAGGTCACTTCCAGCCCCCAACATTCTGTGATTTAATACACAGGGGGGAAAAAAAAACCCACTCTTTTTTCTCTTGTTTTTTTTTTTGCTAGTCTCATCTTAAATCTCAGGGGAATTGTGCAGGTGGAATCAACCTGCAGGTCCAGACTTAAAGTGTGAGGGCTTTTGACTGCACTCCTCAGAGGTGCAAGTGTTCAAAGAGAGAATGAGTGGTGCGATTAAGCCACTTTTGCTTCTTGTCTTTTTCATGTGTTTGGGTTAGTGCTTTGATGAGGATGAAATATTTTTTGAAATTCAGATATTAAAGTATGTTAAAATGAAACTGGATCACAAAACAGTGTTTTCCAGCTATTTTAAACAATGCAATGTCCCTGCTTTTTCACAAACATTTTGAGAACTTATGTCCTGGAGTCAACTGAAATCTTCAGTTGCAGAATCTAGAACTCAAATTTTTAATTAATAATTTAAACTCAGAAGTAGTTGTGGCCTGAACAGTAACTGAAACTAGCAACTGAAAATGCTTATGTTGAGCACAGTATCAGAAATGTAGATAGTTAGCTCAAGATATGTCCTTTGGGCTTTTTTCCATTTTCTGACTACTCCCAAAAAACAATTAAGAGTTTATAACAGATAATTTCCAGTCTTCTCATTTTGAATTCATTGTGCTTCAGTTTTTATGACATTATAAATCACTGTGTTGTCTTAAAGAAAGAAAACCCAGCAAAATACAAAAAACCCCAACAACCACCGCCCCCCCCACCAACAACCCAAACCCAAAGAAAACCTTATTTCAGTCACGAAAACTGCTTACACTAATCTCCACAGGGAGTTCCCTAATGATTGCAAGATGCATTACAAGGTATAATAGATGTTAGAAACAGCTGTAAAATCAGATGAGTTTCTCCCTTTTGCTGCTCTGTGTGCACGTGTGTGAACAGGAAAAGAAGTAGATGGGCTACCTGCTTTTTTCTTAATTCTGTTTGTTCTTTATGAGGATCAGAACTCCAGTCAGTTTTCACAATGTAAATGCACCAGGGATTTGTATGAAGAAAAAAGAAACCTTTTTATTCTTCTTTATTGAAATATTAATTTCTGCCCTTTGATCTGCTTTTTTAATCAGTGCTAACTTTATTCTCATGTTTTCACAGAATATTATTCCCAGTTTCCTGTGAATAGATCTATAATTTACAAGATCCATCAGCTATCCATTTGAGATCACATTAATAGCACATCCATACTTCCCATATTACTTGATTCTTACATAAAAAATTACTTAAATTTTAAATTGTTGAACTTGATTTTTTGCCAACTGTCTATAAAGTTTTTAGAGTTAAATTTACTCTAAAATCAGGCCTTCTAAACAAATTTACTATGAAGGCATTTTTTAAACAGGGTTCACAGAAGTTGGGCTTACTCTAGCCTTTCATCTTTAGCAGCAAAAGCCTGGGGTAGATTCATATTGCAGTTTTAAAACTCTAAGCTGTACAGGTGGGACTCTAAGAAATGCAGGTGACTACCTGCATTTGAAGTATATAGTCAATAAAGGCTTTAGCATAGTGAAATTCACTTTATTATGTAAAACAAAAGCTCATGGTATGAATTCATCCTTTAGAATATTAGAAAAATCAGTATTTGAATTTGAAATGGGAAAGTAGGACCCTGAAAGAAAATAAGCTATAGGAGTTCAGTGATTTTAAGCTTATGAAAGGAAGCTTCCAATTTATTTATAATATCAGCTTTCTTTTAAATTAAGGGATATTCATGTAATATGAATGTAAAACTCCACATTTATATAGTGTTTATAGATAATAGATACTGCATAAAATTTAAATGTCAGCATTCACTTTCTTAGATTCTGTCAATAAATGTAGCTGGTTCCTGTAGCCACATCTTTAAATGCCAATATTTTGGTATTGTAATTCAAACACAAAACCATTTCAGCCACCACTAGTCTGAAAAAGAACAGTAAAAGTTGGTAGACCAAAATATGTATGTAAGTTCATTTTTGTTTTTAAGTAATAGTTCACTTCTTTGAGATAACACAGCAGGTTTGTAATCTTGGCATAAGAGTTTCAGAGGGCACTGGTATTGTGCTCCATTAAGTTTGAAAAAGAAAGGAGAACTCCTAAGGGGTACAATCTGTGGCACACTGCTGCTGTTTGCATCCTGTTGCTAAGTCTGTATCCTCAGACAAAGAAATATTCCGGATGTTTAAGAAGCAAACAGAAATCACACTTCTTTCATTGTACAAGTGAAAATTAAAGAATGCTCCAAGCTTCCAGTAGCGTCAATAGGCAGAGAGGTAATAATGCGAAGGCAAACTGCTTTACTGATTGTGACTGACACTTATCTAACTGATTATGTTCCCTCAAAGTTGAAAAAAAAAATACTGATTTTCTTGATAACTATGCTAGTCCACTTCCTCCTACATTCCCTCATCTAGCATTTCAATGCCAGATGTTGTTATTTGAATGCTTGAACAAAAAAGGAAGTTACTTGTGATTGCTTTGAGTGAATAAAACTTCTCTGTTTTCAAGCTTTCAAAGGTATGTAGAAGGATGAGATGCCTATAAACTGAGACAGCTCAAACAGACTTATCCTCGAATATGTGACACTCTTCTTACCATGTTTGAAAATGGGAACAAGAGTTTCACTTGTTCTGAAGTACTCTGTAAAAGCCGTAGAATTTGAGGGTGACATGCTGCTGACTCTGACATGACATTTGCATTTACTTAAAGCCATTTAAACACTGTAAAGATTAATCAAATTATGATCATCCTCTTTTCTAAAGAAGCTTACAGCAACTTCAAAAACAGGTATGATTTGTCATAATTTAACTTATGCTGTTAAATATTCTTCTAAACATGATCTCTATTTTTTCCTCAGTATCACTGCAAAGCTTGAAAGAGCTTTAGAAAAGGTGGCCCCTCTCCTAAGAGAAATTTTTGTCGACTTTGCCCCCTTCCTATCGCGAACACTGCTGGGCAGTCATGGACAAGAGCTGTTGATTGAAGGTATTGTTTTTGTTATACAGTTGTGTTATTTTAGCTATTAGTCATGGTATGAATAATGTTTCATCTTCACAAGACTTTATATAATTGGTTTTGATAAATAACTGAAGCAGTTGTTAGTGTGTTGAAATTTCACTTCCTTGCATTTAACGTCATTTAAAGAATTGAAAAATGAAAGCTTTTGTACTTCTTTTCTGTAAGTGAGATGTTGTGGAAAGGTAATGTTTTGATGTCTTGAAATGCAAAACTCTCAATAATCTGCTTTTTCCTCCTCAGACTACTTATGTAAGTATTTTAGCCTGACTTTGAAAAACAACTGAAAAAAAAAATTAATAAGTGTAATTGATTCCTATGGGAAAAGGTAAATTGAAGACTGTAGTCTAACATCATTGATACGTGCATCTGCATTTGGTAGGACACTGCTAAAGTTGGATTCAGACAGGCAGATAGGGAGTTGTCCCTAGAGAGGAATAAAAAGTGATGAGTTTTTTTAAGTATACTTTCATACTTTCAAGGATTTTTATGGGGTTTGAGTGTTGCCTTTATTATTTTATTTATACATATGTTTTATCCAAGTATTGTGTGCAGTTTTTCTGTGGTTTCAGTTATTATTCCTAACAACACTAGCCCTCTTTTTATTATTCATGCTAGAAATAGTTGCACCTTGTAACTGAAATCTTCTTTGCTTTTTTTGTCTAATAATTGTTTAATGAAAATACTGCTTAATAATACCAAGGAATGTTATAGTAGCTTAGTAATTCTCTGAAGCCTCAGGGGATTTATGCTGCTAATATTATATCTATGAGTAAGTTGCAGTTCTCAGTGGTCTGACATTTCCATTGAGGGCATTGAGATGGCTGTAAGATATTTGGTGGATTCCATTCTTCTTTCAGTGAAGCTGGTTTCAAAATTTGTAGTGGTGTTACCATTTTCCATTTGAAAATTAATTAGTTATACTTTACTGTTTGTAGAATACAAAAAAAATTGTCTTTGTTTCACCTGAGCTCTTTTATAAATTAAAATAATTATTCACCAATACTCTTCTGACTCTGTTCTTTGGTGTGAACAGTGCTCCAACAGTTTCCAGTATATACAAAGACTGAAAAGATAGAGGCCACAGAAACCCCACAACTACCTGGCAGTATGTGTTTATCTCATTATCTGTCTAGACAGAGGGATGGTTTTGTTTGCTGTAGCATTCTGCTAATACCCAATTCAACTGCTGTTCCAATTGTCCCATCTGTGACTCAGGAGTCACTGTTTACTAACTAAAAGAAGTACTGTTCTTCTCATCACTTTTCCTTTCTCTTCAATCACTGCCTCTCTTACTGATTTCTAAGAACTAGTCTGTACTTCTAAAGATACTGAAATAGCAATCTGTAAAGAAGAAATCCAAACATGGATTACATTACATTACATGCCTCAGGACTTGGATGTCTGTTTGTGCCCTCTAAAATAGCTGTCATTTCCCATATTTTTTTGTTTTAACAGAGAACTCAAGCAGCTTCTGTAGTATCCTTTCTTGATTGCCTGTATGAGACCTTTGATCCTAACTAAACTGAATTGTTGCCTGCTTATGTTCCCTTTAAAAGGGAGTTCTGAATTCTCTCCTAGACCATTACCTAATTTACTTAGATTAATTTCTTGTCATTGTTACTGAAAGCTGATGATAGTCCTTGAAGTTCTTGAAAGAACTCTCCATGTAATGACTTTGCCAAGCTGAGGGTTTAGTGGCATGATTCAAGGTATATGAGTATATAGAATTCCTTTGGGAATTCTTAGGCTTTGATAATTTGAACTTGTTTTTTACTGGCAAGTAGTAAATATCTTGACAGTTTTAGAGGAAATTGTTTAATCTGTTGCTTTATGTGTAAAGGTTTTCATTATAACAATTTAAAAGGAGCAAATAAACTTTATGTTATCAAGTTTGAAGATGCTGACTTCAAACTGACTACATCTAAAGGATGTCCTTTTCTTTTCCTGATTATTCAAGTTCATAACAGAAAAATACCTTCCTTCCTTTTTCAAAACCCACATGTGATATAAAGTGTTTCCCCCATCACATTTTGAAAAATCTGAATACTTTCCTTCAGGTCATCCTTGATGGCCTGTGCCTTTTTTCTGAAGGTCTCTATAGTGGTCTTGTGTATGCCTGTGTGTGCAAATTACTTAATTTCAGATTTGGGTGAAAAATAGCCAGTGAGGTTTTGTGTACTGAAGAGGCAGTACAAAGGAAACAGGGAAAAGAAAAAAAATATACTTCTAAAACAGGTTAAATATGCCAAAATTATGCTGTGAGATTTGTGTTGTTAATACCTCTTCAGGAAGTAAACAGACTCTGATGAGGAGGAGGAGGTTTTGCGCTGGGATGGATAACTGACAGCTTGTGGGTCAGAATTTCAGGCAAGGACAGAGGATGAGGTCCTCTATAAACAGATAAGGGTAGCCTCATATTTGAATGCCTTGGTCTTCATGGGAGACTTTGACCACCCCAGTATCTGTTGGAGGGAAAGCATAGCAGTGCACATGCAATTCAAGAGGTTCCTGGGATGCATTAATAGCAGTTTTCCTTCTCCGGGAAAGAAAGGTGCTATGCTGGACCTTGTTACCATTAACAAGGAGAGACTGGTGGAGAATGTGAAACTCAAGGACAGCCTTGGCAGCAGTGAAGTTGCGAAGTTCAGGATCATTAATGCAACAAGGAGGGTGTGCAGGAAGCTCACTACACCTGACTTCAAAAGAGCAGATTTTGATGTAGTCAGAGATCAGCTGGGGAGAGTACCATGGGATGAAGCCCTAGAAGGAAGAGGGGTCCAAGAAAGCTGGTAAGTAATTCATGGATTACCTCCTCCAAGCCTGAGAGCAATGTGTCTCAGCAAAGAGGAGTGCAGACAGAAATGCCAGGGAGCCTACACAGGTGAACAAGGCACTATTGGACACTCTTCAACACAAGAAAGAGTCCTACATAGGGCGAAAGCTAGAACTGATTTCCTAGCAGGAGTACGGAAAATTGTCTGAGTAGCCCATATAGAAAAAAAAAAAACAAAACAAAAACCTGGTCAGGGACATCAAGGGCAACAAGAAAAGCTAAGTATGTCAATGACAAAAGAAAGACTAGGGAATAAATGAGCCCTCCCTGCAAAGGACCTGGTCACCGGGGTTAAGGAGAAGACTGAGGTACTCAATGATATTTTTGCTTCAGTCTTCACCAGCAAGGGCTCTAACCATACCATCCAAGTTACAGAAGGTAAAACCAAGAACTGGAAAGTGAAAAAACACCCACTATAAGTGAAGATCAGGCTCAAGACCACCAGAAGAATCACAAGTCCATGGGACCTCATGGGATCCATCTGCAGGTCCTGAGGAAGCTGACAGATGAAGCCATTATCCATCATATATGAGAAATAGTTGCAAGTCTGGTGAAGTTCCCACTGACTGGAAAAGGCAAAATAGAACACCATTTTCAAAAAGAGAAGAAATTAAGATCTGGAGAACTATAGGGCAGACCATCTCACCCCTGTGCCCAGCAAGATCATGGAGCAGAACTCTGCTGAGACACATAAAAAATGAGGAGGTGTGTACTGGTAGCCAGTATGGTGTCACTAGGGGCAAATTGTGCTTGACAAACATGGTGCCCTTTTATGAAGGGATAACAGCGTTGATGGACAAGGGAAGAGCAATGGATGTTGCCCACCTGCACTTGTGCCGAGGCAAGTCTTGCCCTCTATGCTGCTCTGGTGAAACTTCACTTGGGGTACCATGTCTGGCTTCAGTGTCCCTATCACAAGAAGGACACATAACTGCTAGAGCAGATTCAGCGAAGGACCATAAAGGTGATAAGAGGTCTGGAACAGCTCTCCTATGAAGATAGGGTAAAAGAGTTGAGATTTTTCAGCCTAAACAAGAAAAGGCTCCAGATAAACCCTTCCAGCATTTGACCAGTGTCTACAGGATATTTGGAGAGGGACTTATTACAAAGGCATATAGCTATAGGACTAGTGGTAATGACTTCAAACTAGAAGAAGCTACATTTTGATTAGACATTAGGATGAAGTTCCTCACCATGAGAGTAGTGAGGCATGGAAACAGACTGCCCAGAGGAACTGTGGTGGCTCTAACCCTGGAAGTGTTCAAAGCCAGGTTAGGTAGGGCCTTTAGCAACCTGGTCTAGTAGAAGGGGGATTGGACTAGATGATCTCTAAGGTCTCTTCCAACCCGAACCATTCTGTGATGCTGTGGTGTTTGAAAGTGCGTATACAACTTATGATTTCAGCTTTTTGTAGTAGCTGAGCTTTTCTTCAGCTTTTTGTGAAAAATTTTGCCATCATGCCATGCCACTTAATTTAATGGCTTCAGCTTGTACCATCATTCTGCCTCATGGAAGAGTGGCTGATTTGTTCTTTGAGCAAATTGAAATTAGCAACTAAGCAGTGACTTCTTAACTCTTGAATGGTCTTGAAATGAACTGGTTACAATCATCTTATCAGCCTAAACCTAATATGTGGGCTATTTAGAATCACAGAACTGCAGAACCTTAGAGGTTAGTAGAGACCTCCAGAGATCATTGAGTGCAACCTCCCTACATAGGCATCTGAGTGGAGTTTGAAAGTCTCCAGAGATGACTCTACAACCTCTCTGGGCAGCCTGTTCCAGTACTCCATCACCTCAAAACTGTGCTCCATCACACTCAAAACTGTTAATTTTCCACATTTGTTCATGAAAATTCCAAAGTGTGACTAGTAGCAGAGGAGCTCTATGGTGTAGTAATCTGACATTGAAGAACACAGTTATTGATTAAACTCTTAGTCTATTTACTTTCTGCAATATTGCTCATTTTTGCCCTTTTCCCACACTTCTTTCTTCAAAGGTGTCTTATTACAGTCCAAATATTTCAACTTCCCAGAATTAGTGTCCTCTGTGATAGGTCGAAAACTGCAATTGAATGGAAATAATTTCACAGTATACCAAAACCAGCTCGTCACTACCGTGGTTCATCAAGTGAGGTTCTTTCAATGCCACAGAGAACAGAAGTTGCGAAAGTTAAAATTGTCCATATAGAATCTAATTGGAAACAAACATGCAATATGTGTAGGTCGCATATTTAAGCTTGGCAGCGCTCATTGTGGAGTTCCATTTAACACTTGCACAGATATGTTTTCACTAACTCTAGTTTCCATATGGTCTGCAAATTCCCTCACATGCAAGGAGCATTACAACATTCTAGCTTTTAGGTGAAAATGTTACAGGCATGTGTAATCTGATCGGTATCAGAAAGAACAGCTATATCTTCTTTTTGTTAAGCACAGATGGGTAAAAGTATTTTCACTACAGCTCTTCTTGGAGTGTCCTGAACTGTCACAAGAGGTCCAAGATAGAAACATAATGAGATAAAATGCACTTTGTTCTCTTTAAGGGGATACCAAACAAACATTACCAATGCTTTTTGTCTTCCAGTATCGGTTACCTGGGTGGAAGGTCAGCCAAGTAGCCCTTTTCCAAAAGAGCTCTTAGGAATTTTTTTTGGCATGCATTTGATACACGCACAATTTAAATCAGATGAAAGAGAAAACATTCTCATGCTGATATGAGCAGAATCTGTTTCTCCTCATTAACTCACCACATGGCCCTCTGAAAATATCCAGAAGAAGTGGTGATGGACTAGTTTTGTATGGTGTTTGACAGGAAGCTTCTTGAAACAATTGAAAAACTGCTGAAAACAGTCTTTTGGTAACCACAGATAGAACTTGAGTGCTAAATGACACTACTTAAAAAGCTCTCGAAGACCACAAGTGTGGCATCTACCAATGCTGGAACAATTTATTTCTGAGCAATTAGATAGAACATTGTAACTATTTTGCTGAGATACAGTAGGAGTTTGGAAATCCCTTAGACTTTCTGGAAAAATAAAGGTACTTTTTGGTATCTAACATGACCCTTGGCTTTCTCTTAGAAACCTTTTAATTGTGTAGCCTATATTCTGAACAAAATAAATTAATTAATAAATATTAATAATTAGGAGAGAAAGATCATTTGAAAAAAAAAAGTAGCACAATGATTGTGAAATCCATGTTAACTGGAATTTAGCAGCACATAAATAAAAGCTGAAGCTGTTCATAGTGCTGAAATTTCTATAAGCCACCTTCTGATCCTACTTTCATATTTTTATTAACAGTTTTGATTACAGTGCAGAATTGTTCCAGAAAAAGCTAACTGCTTAGAGATATACAAAATAAGGCAAAAACATTCCGCTGAGGGATACATTGAATCATTTTGTGGAGTAACTGAAAATCTCCCAAACAAAAACCTAGATTTCAGCACAGCCAAATGCTGAGTCTGATCTCTAGGAAGAAATAATATACACTATATCTAAATAGTAGATGAGGGATTAAGCCACTCAAAAAAAAAAAAGGGATTATTATAATAATTAGCATATTTTGGGTTCTCTGAGGTCAGTGCTGAGGTAACAAAGACTTGTCCAATACCTAGATGCCTAGGAAGAATATACAAGGAGGTGATTCCCTTCCTGTGTGCAACTTCAGTACAACTCCTACCATCTGGTTCTGTAGTCAGCACTACAAGAACGACGCACACACACTGCAGAGGGAACAAAAGACCAGAGCACAAGAGTGATTGATGAATGGAACATAAACTCCATGAAGTACAATGCAAGGAACTTGATTTGTTTGATGTGCCAAAGAGAATAGATAAAAATAAGTTAGATACTACAGGATGTCTTAGCCTTTCTACCAAGAGAAGGGCTAATGAGGGTAAATAGCATTTGAGAACATATTACTTGGAGTCTTTTTGACTATTTAAAATGTTCTTTGTAAATATAGTCTTCAATACAGCTTCTCAGGAGGAAAAAAAATGTATTTACTGAATGGTTTGGGAGATTTTTTTTGTGTGTGTGTCTTTGGAGCCTGTGAATCCCAGCTTCATCTGTGCTGTATCTTGCAAGGAGTGATACTCTGCATTAACCTTCAATTGCTGTAACATTGCCATGGCTGCATTTGTTCTCATGGTCATAGATGGATGTATTCAGTGTCAGCCAGCCACCTGCAGAGATCAGGAAAAAAAGTGTTTTTCTCTTGTTCTGCAGTTGACTGCATCTCAACTGCAGATGCAGTTGGGAATATATTGTCTTCCCCTGAGGCATGAAAGATGGCCAGTTTTCAAGTCACTGTATGAAATAAGCCTCTTTTATCTGATTTTTTTGTTTTAATTTGTTCATGTGTGTATATATACTTTTTTTTTTTTTAAGTAGTTCTGTAGTCATTATCTTGAAGTTCATCTAGCATGGGACTAGTATTTTCTGCTCTTTCTACATAATGAAGTTTGTTGATTCAGAGAAGCTGCATATAAGGCTCATGCTAGGTGTAATTTGGTCCCAGATTTCAGAGAGGTCTTGAAAGTGTGTGAATGCATAGCCATACATATACTTATATGTGATTTCATGAAAGTATGAGACTTACATGTTCACACTGGGTGAGGAAGATCAGTGGTGTACTCCCTTGATGACTTGTCAATGCATTGGCCAGTTTAACAGAGGATGTGTAAAAGATACTGTTTTTATACTGCCTTCATGAATATAGGTACCTTTTTAAAAAGATATCCTACATGTGTGTTTTTTAACCGACTTCAGTATTTGCCCTTCACTGTCATTTAGGCTATGCCATCATTATGTAGTGAATAAATGGAAAACTGAAAAGGAACTAAAAAAAGAATTGAACCTAGTTCTTTTCAAGCTGTGTAATGTGTGTGTAGATATAGACATACTGTTTTGGTACTATACTGTGGATATTGCAGCATGAGGAACACAGGAAAGCAATTGATAAAGCAGGCAAGGGAGAGCAGTAGGAATTCAACCCTATTAGATGTTACAGAATTCATGTTAGAAAGTGAGGTGAATGTTTAAAATGCTTGTGTGGGGAGGTCAGACTAGTGTCATTTGCTATGCGTGTGTGTCTTACTGGACATGATCACTGGTGAGTTAAGGTCAGGAATCTTATGCATTGTTTCGTTTGTACTGGGGCAGGAACTCCAAATGGATTTTCAAGGCTGAGGAGTTAATACATTTCTGCTCTGCTGTGCCGTTTCCTACTCCTTCCTTCCCGAATGCCCTATGTGTCTCAGAGTGCCTTCCTCTATGTCTAGTAAGAGTTGATGCTTCAGGCTTAGCTCAGTGAAGTTAAAGCCTATGAACTGGAAGATCTCTATCCTTAATTTGTGGTGGTAGAATTCCTCTTCATAGATTTCTTTTCATCTTTTACTGTAAACACTTGCAAAAAAAATCTCAGTGAAATCATGCTGCTATCCAAAAACAAGCCTTATTTAGATAATGAGTTTGGAACAATAATGAGTTACAGATAATGCTTTTCTTCAGTATGTTTAAAAACTTTCTTTATCACTAAAGGTTTATCATTACAAACACCAGAAAGTGGAGACACATTCATTCAATTGTAAAGATTTAACCCTTGAATTACTGAAGTTCCTGTGTGCAGAAGTATGTTCTGAACAGATGTTTAACATGGCAGGAAACGTTATAGATCAGAGATCAGATAGCAACTATGAAATGCATAGCATCTGGCACCTTTTTGAAAGTAAACCTGCCAATAATTAATTACACATATCCCTGTCTAATGAATTGGACGCTTACTAAGATGTATTAGGCTATGTAACAGAGGTTAACTGCTCATGTCCTCTCCTTTGTCTTTGGCTTGTGTGGTCCCACTGTAACTTAAGGGTAGAAAGCGTTGGTGCTTGGCTTATATGTCCTAGATTGTACTATTATTGTTACATTAATTAATAATCAGGGATATCTTTACAATCCAAAATACATGATGTTTCCCTTAGGCACAAATTGAGCTGGTTCTGTTGCTTTGCCAATGGAGAAAAAGTGACTGGAAATGTGAGAGTAATTGTAAAGTTTAGAATCAACTATATACATTCAAAAGGACAGGATAAGAGAGTGCAGTAAAAATGCAGTAAAAAAAATAACTACATGCCCTCAGGAAAACAACAGCTGGTAACAATGTGAAGTAGTCAGGTTTGCTGAAAAGAAGCTCTGAAAGTTATCCTTGAAACCACAGAAGCCACCAAATGTTTACAGCTACTAAATTACTGTGAAAATGCTACTATAAAAATATTCTTATAGAAACCAAATACCTATTGCTGTTCTTTTAAAGCATGTAAAGAAATGCACAAAGTAGTGGAGTCCTTAAATTTAGAGTAAGAAAATTAGTTGTTTGTGGTCCATCACTATCGGTCAGATGTTTGGGTTTTTTTCTTTTTTTTTCTTTAAGTAGGTTCACCCCCTACTGCAAAAAGAGTATCAAGAGGTCAATTGAATGTTATTTTAAGGAGATTAATATTTTAAGGATTCTTGATAAAGTTCTTAACACATGCAGGCACTACAGTAACATAGCCTGTAGGTGGACTCATCATATCAAGTATACAGCAGTACTGAGTGGTAACAGTGGACCAAGTTGTACAATTTATTTTTTAAAACAGCCACCTTTCCCCCTCTTAGTATTTTCTGCACTACTGTCCAGGTCCAAAGAAAAACGAGGTGGTATGCCAAAAAGGTATTTAGTATCTACAGGATGTTCATGCTGTGAGTGAAGCTCCCCACAGGCAGAGGTTCTCTGGTTCTTATTCCACTTAATTCATCATTCAGAACTCAGCAGGGGACTTTGTCTGATTTTGGACTTGAAACTGTTAGGCTGGTATTTGCCCCACCCTTTGTCCTCTAAAGGCTTTAAAACTTAATCAGTCTACTTTATTATCCTTGCAGTATTTTTCAAAGAACTACCTAGCTTTGATAAACTATAGGGTGCAAACAACATCTCTGTATCGGATTTTGCCCTAAAAGGTGTACTTCTCGTGAGGGATAGGCTAATAATCCTTTCCCATATAGCCTGAGCTCTATCTCTAGGTTCTTTACAAAACTCATCTTATTAGAGCTGGTTACAGGTTCTCCTTCTGTGTATTCCTTAACTCTATGTCTACTTACCACCTGTTCATATACCCCAGACTGAAATCTTTTAATCACAGAAAAACTTTACAAAATTCCTCTACTTGTGCTGGTGATCTACACTGGCACTCTACAGTTCATCCTATCAGATATGCATATGCCTGTTTCATTCCCTTCAAAGAATAAACAAAGAATATCCCACAAAAAAACTCTTGGATCAATTAACTTGAGACACTACTACCCTTGAACGTTAAAAACATACTTATTAAAAGAAAAAAAAAAAAAGAATAATAGGATAAACATTAATTAACCACCAGGCTTGATTTATCTAAATTTTAACAGACACCCAACAAACCTGGGATGATTTTTGCATGGACTAAGAGAATATGTCTTTACTGTCTTTAGTACAACTTTATGTTAAAATTTACATCTCCACAAAAAAAACCAAAACAAACCACAAACAAAAAAAAAATCCTGCTAAATCTGTATTTACTTGTATCATGTCTTATTTTTGTCTGTTGGTATACAGAATTTTACAATCCAGTCTTTTTATACTAATAGTGGTATTGTCTGTGGAGATTTTCCTGCACTGCAAAACCCTCATGCTGAAAGAACGTGTCAGACAACAAAGACAGTTGTGATATGTCAAATTAAGACGGCAAAGTGATGCCAAAGCAGGTCTAGGGAGAGCTCATAACAATGTTACTGTCAAGTAAATAAAGAAAACTGAAACACAAGAAATACAAGTTATTTCAAGAGATCTGTGACTGTATGACATGGTTCTGTGTTTTGAGAGACACTGTTTTAGAATGATTACCATTTGTCAGTAGGGCTTCAGGATGGGAGCAGTATCTGATGGCTGCCAACTGAGGTCAGCAAAGTTCAGCATGGAAATGGAGATTTATTTTTCTCCCTTGCTATGAAATTCTCAGAAAAAAATTACCTTCTGAAAAAAAAAAAAAAAGGTTCACCAACAGTTTGCTCAGATAGATACAAAAATTAGCTGGTGATTGATGCTACTCAGGAGATCACACCTAGATGTGTGGACCTATAAATGATGGTCATCTTGCCCTTAGAAATTTAAGAAGCTGCATGAGTTCTGGAAGGGTTTTGTTACACTTCCTATGTAAAATTGTACTGGTTCACTCACTGATCTTTCAGCATAGTCCCAAGATTGCCAAAGAGAATAAGTATGATGAGGAAGTAAGGAGGACTGGTACAGTGTTTTTACTGCTGTGCAGTTTATC
>VWZI01008873.1:13362-37548 GCA_013396835.1 Psilopogon haemacephalus | reverse complement strand
GTTTTTACTGCAGTTCTCAGGAATAAAGTGGAATGTAGCATTAGGGTCTAGCGTCTTTGATGGCCTCATCATCTAATCATAGGTTTAACATTACTCATTTGCTGGCTCCAGGAATTCCTGCCATTAAGGGCCCTAGAGATGAAACTTTGCCTCAAATATTGATTGAAAGGAAGAGAGAGAAATTTAAGCTCTTTCTGCAATGCTTTTTCCTTAGACATCCAAGCAAAGTAATGTAACAAATGCAGCTAAAATCAATTTGTTATTTTTAGGACTGTTATACATGTTATTCATTATTTTAAAAATAAAGATCATTTTATACTTTAAATACTGTGAAGAGCTTAATTACTTCAAATTTTTGAACATTTAATAATTTTCTTCTGTGTTTGCTTGGGAGAGCTACCCAGTTATCTGGGGAAATTGCAAGCTTTTAGTGTTTATACCCCGTCGGATACTTCAAGGTTATTTCTTCAACTTCGAAATATGGAACATTTTGTTTCTTGGTGACCGTTTATTACTGAGTACTTCAGAAGCTGGTGCTGGAATTGTTGATAGTGACATTAGATGTTTCTACAGGAATTGGTCAACAGGGGTCTGTAGTGACGCAAGTTGCATTCTCTTCACCTTACTAGCTCCAAAAGTACTGCTTCTGTAAACTCCAGCTCCACAGAGCATTGTGTTTAGTCTTACAGGTGTACTAATCAGGTCTGTAGTTATATTCATCTGCAAGGGAAAGAAATATTTTAAAAAAGGCAGAAAGGCACTTGTGTTTGGATTTGGGTTTTGGGGTTGGTATTCTTTCGTTAATTGTTTTTTTTTTTGGTTTGGTTTGGTTTTTAAGAAAACACAAAGTAAATGCTGTAAAAGTACTGATACATAAAATGGCTAGAGAGGGTAGCAGATAGACAAATACCATAATCCTGCATTTAGCTAGCAGAACATGGAATTAGGGTTTTAGGAGATGTTTTCTGCATCTCTACAATAAAAGAGACAGTGCTACCTGAGCTTTCCCATATGATAAATTGAGAAGTATGAAGTAGAAAGACTATTCAAAGTACTATAGTTTTTCACTAATCCTGTTGTAACTGGGGCTTTTCTCCCTGACATGGATAAATCCTCTGTATTCAAATTGAATGGCATTTTGCAGATTATGTGGGAAAGTTTGAAATGTATCACTGAAAAGATAGATGATGATCTTAAAAACCTTTGAAAAGTACAACTTTGTTTGCACAGAACAGAGTAACTTTAGACATGGAATAGGAAAGGGAAATGCAGAGTTTGTTTTCCTTTCATTTGCTACAGCAAATTAGATGCTTTTATGCTCTTTATGTTGGAAATTCCATGTTAACGACTACAGATTAGCAAGGATGTCAGAATTTTTTTTCTTATCTGAGCTCCTGAATAAAATCAACATTGCCAGTGGCTCACATCCAAGGTATGGTCTAAATTTACATGAAATATCACATTACAAATGTCTGAAGGTACATGTCATGGATAATTCAGTTCATATGGGCAGCCTTTTAGACTCTGAAGGATATGCAATCAAGCTTTTCCCCCAGTGGAATTCTGAGTTTCTGTGAAAAATATATTTTAAGTTTTTAAGGAACTCCTGTAGAGATAGTGCATCATTTGTCCATTTGGGGAAGAAGAAAACGTTCTACTCTTTGTACTTTCAAAATCTCTTGTACTATAACTTGTTTCCCTGCACGCATTTTATTTTTTTCCTAGTATGACCTACTTCAGTAGACGAAAATCCAGGTTTATTTGAAGACTTTCTTTTTATTTCTTATATAAAAAGAAAAGCATTTAAGTACTTTGAATATATCTTTTGCCAAATATTTGATAATAAATACATAATGACTTTCACTTTTCATGGAACAGGCATTTTTGTTTGGTCTTACTCTATTTTTACGTGAAAGGAATGAAGATGTGTTATGTTTGACAAGATCTGTGCTTGATTAGCTGGTCTTTGTTCCCTTAGCATAGTTGGGCATGTCACAGCTGTGTTGCTATTGGAGTGGCAGATTTCTTCAATAAACTACAGATTTTTTTTTTTTTAATGCATTAATTTTTACAGTGTAGTTCCTTACATCAGATGTAGATTTCAATTCCTTATTCTTTGGGCTTTTTTTGGCTTTTGGGGTTTTTTTTACCAATGGTTTCTAATTAATTCCAGATATTTTTGCAATTTTTTGTCTTTGGGATACAGCTTCTGCAGAAACTGAATGATGTTATCCCAGAGAAGTTTTATCTCTTGCCACTTAAAATTTTTACACACCTTACCTATTAACAGGGGAAATCTGTTTTCTTAAATGGAAAATACTGTCTTAGTATTTGAGACGTCTTGCTACTTGGCCTGTTTAAAAGTATGACCTTTATAATGGATAAATTATTACTTTAGTGAAAAGGTCTATGTCAGTTATGGGTGCAAAATATTTGACAAGTTTCAGGATTTTGTAGTTTTCAGTATCTCATTCCTTCCATTGTTTTCCCCTGACCCATGATCAAAGTTTGACCAAAGTTGTAGCTTCAAAAGGAAAACTATACAGAAACTAATCCTCTTCTGAATCACTGTGCTGAAGGAAAAAGTTTTCTTCTAGGTGTTAGCCCTTGTAAATAGACTTACTAGAAAAACTGTATGAGGAGTGAGGAAAAGGATATACATAACCAAAGAATACTTAAACTGCAAATAAAACCTTCTAGGAGGTTCTCAAATAAATGATAACACAGAGTTCCACTTAAATTGTAAATACCACAAGATATACAAAGAATATATTTAGAACTTAGTATGTAATTGATGTGTAAACTGAACTTCAGCTAAGCCTTTCAAATGTTGCTTAACATTTCATAGATTAGTGCATCTGTCCTTACCGTCTTATCTGTTAACTTGGAATCTTTGAAGCTGCATGGACTCCATCTTTCCATACCATAGGCAGCTATTAAGCACATGCATAATGAAAAAAAGATCTGTGAAGGATCTTCTCTCATGCAGCAGAGTCCATAAAACACTTTCTAGCAGTTTGACATGCATAGAACATAATAGTTATATACTACTATATATATATATATATATATACTATCACAGTCCACCTCCAAAGATGTGCCTTGTGAGTGCAAGTTTGAAGGAAATTCTCATGGAGCAAATTTGGTCATAGGTTTACCTCTCAGAATATAAGAACATCCATTTCAGTACCCACTAGCACATCTAAAGTTCAATTCTACCTCAAAGTATGGGATAACTCTTTGGCTTCTGTCCAATACAGAAACCATGCAGAAGAATAATTTTTTTTCCTGGTCCCTACATTTGACTAGAAGGATCCCAGGAATATGGGATTTATATAATAGAAACACAAAGAATTCATATAGTAGAAACACAAGCCATGCTTCTTGATACTAACATACTCTAGTCAAGGAAAACTTTAAGTAGGAATTCTCAAGCTCTGCTGTTACTGTAGCTACTTAACAATCACCCTCCTCACAGGTATCTGGCCAGGGTGCATCTTAAGACAGCTTTATTTCTCTTCTACATTACTTGTACATCTATTTTACATTTTTATTTTAGGCGGTTTTAGAAACCTTTTCATTTTTGCTTTATTTGTAATAATTATGTATCTGTTCCCTCTTGTTGCCAGTCTTAGATTCACCTTGCATTATGCTTGTTGGTCCTTATTTATTCCCTCGAAAGGTACTCCTAGAGTTCTTGTACTCTAATTTTTATTTGATAGGTGATAGTTCTTTCTGAGCAACTATGACAGCAGCATACTAGCAAAAGTGTTTGCTATTTGTCTTTTTGACACCAACTGCATTAGGAAGACTGAAGACAAATTAAATAATGGCTGCTTCTCAAATCTCGAGGAAAATTAACCTGAGACTTAGTCTCCTTACAAAATTAAGTTTGTTTAAAACTTCAGTGGTGAAATTAAGGTCAGTTATGCAAAATCCTGTGGAGATACAATCTTCCTTTTTTTCTAATCAGGAAACAATTTGGATGCTTTGCATTTTGATGTGTTTTCCTGTTTCTCCTCTTGGATTATTCACTGTCTCTATTTGTATCAGTGCAACTAGGAGACAATGCTGCATATCATATCACTGCAGAAGTCTGAATTAAATTTTTAAGTAGAATGTAGGGACACACAGAAACACACACATAGAAACTTACTGTTTCAATAATGAGTCTTTCCAATTTATCATGAAAACATTTGTCCCAACAAAGATCTGGATCAGATATACTTTTTTCCTGCAGCCTCTTCTCTGCTAAACCCGCTTTTATACCAGTGACAATATTTGAAAGGCTGATACACAGATGTGTCTGAAAACTGTTAGATGTTTGTTTCCTGGTTTAGTGCATTAAGTTACCTGGTATCATAGTTCAAAGCTTTTGAATCCCTCAAAGAAAGGGATTCAAAACTGCAGATCTAGGAGCACAGAGAAGAGAGAAAATTACACTCATATTTTCATGGCAGCAAGCTGAAATTCAGATCTCTGGATCTAGTGAGATCATACTCTTAGGCCCCTGTTTCACCTATCAGCTTAGAATAGAACAGAATAGAATCAACCAGGTTGGAAGAGACCTCCAAGATCATTCAGTCCAACCTATCACCCAGCCCTATCCAATCAACTGGACCATGGCACTAAGTGCTCCATCCAAACTTTTCTTGAACATCTCCAGGGACGATGACTCCACCACCTCCCTGGGCAGCCCATTCCAATGGCAAATCACTCTCTCTGTGAAGAACTTCCTCCTAATATCCACCCTATACCTCCCGTGGCACAACTTGAATCTCTGTCTCCTCATTCTGTTGATGGTTGCCTGGGAAAAGAGACCAACCCCCACCTGGCTACAACCTCCCTTTAGATAGCTGTAGAGAGCAATGAGGTCACCCCTGAGCCTCCTCTTCTCCAGGCTAAACAACCCCAGCTCCCTCAGCCTCTCCTCATAGGGCTGTGCTCCAGGCCCCTCACCAGCACCTCAACATCTCTCTTAAATTGAGGGGCCTAGAACTGGACACAGTACTCAAGATGTGGCCTGACCAGTGCCAACTACAGGAGAAGAATAACTTCCCTTGTCTTGCTGGCCACACTATTCCTGATACAGGCCAGGATGCCATTGGCTCTCCTGGCCACCTGGGCATGATGTTTGCTCATGTTCAGCCTAGTATCTACCAGCACCCCCAGGTCCCTCTCTGCCTAGCTGCTCTCCAGACACTCTGTCCCCAGCCTGGGGTTGTTGTGGCCAAAGTGTAGAACCCTGCACTTAGTTTTGTTAAATCTCATCCCATTGGCCTCTGCCCACCCATCCAGCCTGCCCAGGTCCCGCTGCAGGGCCCTCCTGCCCTCCAACAAGACTTCTCTCTGGCCCAAATCAGACTGACAGATGTATCATAACATCTCCATGCTTAATACTATATTCCTGCTCACTTCCTTCCACCAATATATGTAATGATAGAAACACTTACATCAAAACAAAAAATAACTGTGAGCAAAATAATGCATTTTTAATTAATTGTACTTCTAGAGGGGCAATGAAAGCAATAGGTCATAGTAGGTGGAAGGGAAGATGGCTGGGGCTCTAGGGAGGAAAGATTACCTCTGTGACAGTCAAAAAACAGGGAAATTTTGACATTTGATGAGAGAGAAATAAATTAAAAACAAAACAAAATCCCACAGGTGGTGGGATTACATTACAAAGTTGTATGAAAATATCAGGCATGGAGCTCCAAACTGAGGCTTTGTAACTTCACATTTTACCACAGGGTCAAATTTAAATTCAGTAAATAAAATATTTGTAGCTGAAGTGAGTACTTTCTCTAATATCGTAATCCTGTTTTTACTATATAAATGTATAGCAAGAGAGAACATTTATGTTTTTTTTCTTTATAAAATGTGGTACAACTTTGTGGTGGTTTAGCAGTTACCTTCCCCCCCCCACCCTTTGATATAACCCAGGCTAGAATTCAGACCGGCTGGAAGTTGGTAAATGAAGCTTTATATTTACAGCAATGCTCAATATACAAGCAAATATTTACAATGTATTACAGATATTTACAAATACATACAGTGAAAAGTTAATACAGAAACACCACACTCTTCCCAGAGATCAAAACCCATAAGAGGGGTTTTCTAACCACCCCTACCACCTTTCCCCCCTTCCCCAAGCTTATCTCACCATCTGTTGATGCAGCAGATAGGCGAAAGTAGATCGGCCAGGGAGATTAGCAGTAGGAAAAGAAGTTACTGAAATTAGCTACAAAAGGCAGGGAAACAGAGCCATGCAAGGAGCAGCCACAGCCTAGAGAGGCCTGGAGCAGTCTGACTTACCTATATTTGTGTTACAACTCTTAAAACATTTTTTTTTTTCTTTCTCAGTAAAGCTGTGAGTGAAGTGGCATCATGTGTTTTCATTTCTCAGTCTATAGTCTATTTTTTTCTCACTCAAATCCTCCAATTAGTTCAAACCAGCACAAGCTTAAATGTGTATTTGTGTTCTGATGTTCATTTGGGTTCCTTCACAACTTAGAGCATATTCTATACTCAGGTTACTAGATACAATTGTAAACAACAGCAAGGAACTGCAATACAAGCTACAGGGGAGGAAGAAAACTTTTTAATTTATATTGTTTTCTCTAGAAATGAGGCTATTAATAAATACAGTTTTGAGGATTTTATATATATATATATATAAAGGAGACAACATAAGGAGTAGTTTTCTGTACATTAGAAGTCTTCTCTTTTGCTTTGTGCAAGGCTTCAAATCAGATATTAACCTCTAGCATCAAAGATTTGTTGAGTAATAAGTGGATTGGCTTTTTAGGATTAATAGCCATATGTAACAACCAAACATGCTGTTAACAATAATTGTAGTGTCTCTTAATGAAGGACATTGGAGGTGCATGTATCTTCTATCTTCAGTCTGTGTTGAAGGATAGGCTGAATTTCTGCAAGTTGATGGAAGTTAATAATGTATCATTTAAATAAATTTGATCCTTTCTCTATTGTTGCTTAGACAATGTCAGTGTTTTTTGCAATACTGATTTTCTGGGGGGATGTCTCTTCTTCTAAGGTACCAATTAAATGTACCTCTGCGAATATTGGATTTAATTTGCAACATAAACTTGGCAGTTGCCACAGGTGATTGGAAGTGCAGTGGGTCCCTGTGTTTCCAAGAAATTGAAAAATTAGCACATTACTCCATGTCAAGAAAATAGTGGGGAAAATTGCCATTAGTCTTGTGAAAGTGGAACCTAACACTTCAGACTAAATTTGCTGTGTTGTTAAAGTCATGGTCACATAGTGTAGTGGAAGTTTCACGTTCTTTTCCTTTCTGTGATTTGGCCAGAAGCCTGGTTTATTCAAATGCTTTTAGATTTGCCATTCGGGAAGATGTCGTCAGTCATTCCTCAACTTCCTTATTGTGGGCAATAATTGATTTTAACCTGAATGATCATCCATAAAATTGTAAAATTGATCCCAAAGTAACTTGAAAAATTAGGCCAATATGGTGGCTTGGCCCTGGCTGGGGGCCAGGTGCTCAGCAAAGCCACTATATCAGTCCCCTTCTTAGATGGGCAGGGGAGAGGGATGATATAACCAAAGTCAAGATAGAAGCAATTGAATAAGATGAAAAGCAAAAGCAAGGGCCATGTGTAGAGGCAAAAGCAAACAATTACTCTCTACTTCCCATCAGCAATGTTCTGTCACTCCCAGGAAGCCAGGCTTGCTCTGGAGCACAGACACAGTCAATGCCTTCACACTTCTTTCACTTAGCTTTTATATCTGAGCTTTTGGCATATGGTATGGATACACTTTTGGTCAGTTTGGGTCAGCTGGCCCAGTGATGTTCCCACCAAGATCTTGCTGGTCCTTCACCATACTGTTGAGGTGGAAATGTTGGAAAAGCACAGCTATGGTGTTGTGCAAGCGCTGCTCAGCAGTAGCAGTGAAAACACTGGTGTGTTATCAACACCCAGCTACATCACTGCAAAATCTGGCACTGTGAAAGATGCTCTGGGGACAATTAACTCCAGCTCAGCCAAACTAAATGCTTCTAAAAATTACATTTTGTTTGTCAACAGCAGTATATATGAGAATATGAGAAAAGGGTAAAGGCAGTAAAACTGGTCTTAGATCTAATTCTCAGTTTGAACCCTAATGGAAGGTTTTAAGATTGCGATATCTTTAGATCAGCTCTTCTACAAATGGTAAGGGCAGCCCTATGATCTTATACTGTGTAATGTTCTCAAAACTTTATGGATGTTCTGCTCAAAATTTTATGAGGCTGCATCTTAGCTTTTCTGGATTTTCCTGCTTGTAATGGCCATGGTTTTCTGCCATTAAAAATAATTGTCCATGAATTTTTCCTCTGAAATGAAGTGCAACAAGTTATTGATGATTCTAGAATGTAACTAACTTCACAATATGGAGTTCAAACCCAAGCTAAATTGCATGCATATTGTGATTTCCTTCCCCTGATAGAAGGTAACACCTTTCATCTCAGTATGAGACTTTTGTCCAGATTCAAGGGGCTAGAAATAAGATTCAATAAAATAGAATTTCGTTTGGCTCAGCTGTTATTATGAAAATACAGTGATTGAGGAACTAAGGTATCAACTGAGTTATTAATATCTTAGACTAGAAAA
Organism: Psilopogon haemacephalus; assembly: GCA_013396835.1. NCBI lineage: Eukaryota > Metazoa > Chordata > Aves > Piciformes > Megalaimidae > Psilopogon > Psilopogon haemacephalus. Next base: position 28,915 of record VWZI01008873.1, on the reverse strand, counting down.
TCCCATAAATGTTTGATAAGACAGAAGAAAAAGAAGAAAAGGAAAAAAAAGCCACAAAAAACACTCAGATTAATTTAAAACATGGAAAAGAGAGAATTCCAAAGATACAATTGATCATGACAGCAGCATCTGTATTGGACAGAGAGTTCTAGGGCAGTAACTACACCAAGTACCTCTCCATTCAGTAACAGCAGTTGGTTGAGAAACTTGTAATTTGTGACACAATTTTAGCCTTCCTTGCAAGAAGTGGAAAGACTAAAAACTGTCCTGTAAATTATGAACACTCTGAGAATCACTATTTCTTTTTTTTATACTATTTAGTCAGATTTATTATTTGATTTTTTTAATATTAATCATGGGATACTTTTAAAGAAATTTTCTAAGCATCATGAATTAAAAAAAGAAATACTGTAAGCAAGAGTTGATTTTGGAAGAAGTATACTATAACCTAAAAAAGATTTAGCATGTGAAGTCCTGTTCTTCTTTGCTCCTTAGCTATTATATCTTTAAATTTCTCTATATTAAAATACTAGTGAACTACATTCAAAAGTAAAAATCTAAGAATATCAGAGATTAAGACTTGTCCATTATGATTTGAAAGAAAAAAAGAAAGTAAAAGAGAAAAACACCCCAAAAAAAATTAATTTCAAGTATTATCTGAGATGTGTTATGGTTCATTATTTATAATTTTTTACCTTCTACTCTCATCCTAGTTTCATTCATCTCCTGTCCTCCTCTTCATGGACAGTTTTTGAACCTTCTGTCAGGAAATATGTACTTGTGGTTTTTGGATGCAGTGATGCTTTTCAGTCAGTGACAGGATGGAGGAGGGGAGGACAAGTTAGGTGGGGGCTGTGGACAGCAATTGCCAATATCCTAATAATTTAAACATTTTTATGTCTTCGACAGAAGTTTGCAGTATATAAAATATTAGAACATAGCCATACTGACAGGAATTGAACTGAATATCTGAACTAATAATATTTGATTATTTTATTAGCTTTGATGTGAATAAAGCTGAAAATGAAATTTGGTGTCTTCATGCTGCTTTTAGTACAAAGAAGTGATGTGCCACCATTCTTGAACACTGTGTTAGTCTCTAAACCTGCCTCTCTCTCCAAGTGTTCTATGACTTGCTTTGTTCTGAGAGGTGCACTGCCAGCAGTAGTAGTCATCTCTCCTGCCCTTTCAAACAGGAGTCCCAAGGGAGGAAACATCAGTGCATTCTTCTTCTACAGAAGAAATTTTCTGGGATATGGTTTTGTTCACGTCTTCCATTATTTCAGCATGCAGTCAGCATCAGCATTTTTGAAGCACAGAAAATATATTTTCCGGTCACCATCCCTGTGTCAATTATATTTGGTGTTTATTTTTCTGCTTCTTGAGGTGGAGAAAAAAATGTTCTACGCCATCTAAGATAATATAAACAAAATTACTGTCCATTCTTTGAGCATCTTAATCTAGTTCTTAAATTACGTGCAGAGATCTGAATGGCTATTGCAAAGGCAACTGTCATGCTGGCATTTCTAAGTATGTCAGTTTATTGTTTGTTTTTTTAAAGTGAAACTGGAAGAAATACAGAATCCTCTTCATAAGTACAGTTCACCTCTCAGCATCCTAAATCTCTTATATTAAAACTAAAAAAGGTGAGAGGGAATGGTAGCAATAGTAATTATTTGCTTATTCGTGGATTAATGGAGTTTGTAGTGAGGTTTGTAGTGTCGCATTTGTGGTGAAGTTATGCATGAATCATGAGTCCTAGTTTCTTTATGGTCCTGCTTTGTTATGTTTTCCACTGGATTTTGGCAGGTTTCACACAATTTTCTCGTTAATAATTACTTTGGATAAATTGATGAAGTTTTCCATTCATGGAGACATAAGATTTGTTTGGTTCCACATAGATATCTAATGATTCATCAGGTACCTTAGGATATCTCACCTAAAATCCGGTTAGCCATTTTTGATGTTGTGCAGTAGCTGAGAGATTTGCATTGAACAGGAAGATCTGACAAAAGACTTGCAAGAATTTCTTGGCCTCTTACAGACAGAGGTAGAAACTCTGTGTCTCTTGAAAAAAAATATTAGCATGCTTTCTTCTAGTTATCTTAGGAAGCCTTTTCTTTTTTCTTTTTTTTTTTTTCTTTCTTCTCTTCTCTTTTCAGCTTCTTTCTTGAAATGTAGCCACAGCAGTTCTGCTTTCCTGCCTAAAAAGTCATAGCAGCAGTGGTGCAGAAAAGCGTCTCAAAAGAAAGTGCTAATAGAGGTTTTTACAATGCACAGTAAAAGGCTCTAATTAGAAATAATACTATCTCTAACCCAGACTATTGTTTCTTAAAATGTCAGTAGGTGTCTGTGTTTAGGTAATTGGATCCTTTCCTTCTCAGTTTCTGAAAATGACTTTGTACTCTACCAAGGTGATTTAATTGCTTTCAAAAACTAGATAATTAGGCTTGTTTCAATTACTAGATTTGAAAAATAACAAAATCAGCAGCAGTGAAGGAAAGACTTGTTAGAGTGGTTTTCTAGCCCACGGACTAGATGCTGATACTCCATCTTCTCTAATCAGGACACAGCTGGCTCAGTAATGACTTAGCGGTGTGTGTTCATTATTTGGATATTTTAGTACCTTGCTTCTTGTAAACCCAATAATGAGTGCAAGATTATTGTTGTTAGGGTTTTTAAGATGTAGAACTTGGTCAAATCTATGAATTTTCACAGAATCAGTAAGAAGTGCCTTGATGATTACTGATTAACTTTCACAGCTATTCTTTGAAACACTTTCTTTATCTGTGCAAAGCTGCATGGGTTTTTTTCTCCTTCGCCATATCATGAAATAATCATTATGGATTTCTGCTTGAACCTTAAGTTCTGAAGAAAATGAAATGTAAAACTGAATAGTTCTGTAACTGTAACTCTACCTATTTTTTATTTTTTTTTTTTATAACATGGAGTCTTAGACTAGAAGTAATCCAGCTAAGGTATTTTGACCTTTTTTTTTTTTTTTTTTTTTTTCCCCTTTCATGATGAAAATGAAATGTTTATTGCTCTTAATGAAAAGGTTTAATGAGTTATCAAAAAAAAAAAAAATCTTTTCTTGTCAAAGCAATAGCTCATTTTTTTTTCATCTTGCATACCAGAACTGTGTTGGTACGATAGAGGCAGTAGGTTGTATGAAAGAAAAACAGTTTATCATGTGTTGAGAATTTTCTCAGTGACTTAGTGATATATGAGGTAAATGCTGTCATCTTTTAATATCCATTAGGTGGTTTAAATTTCTTTTGAAAGTTTGTTTTGGAAATCCATGTTAATAGTAAAAGAATTTTAAAGCTCAGCTTCTTAGCAGTGACTGGTTTTGTTTTCTGTTATAATGGAGAAGAAAGAAGAGTTGAATGAGAAGAAGCTACAGCTGCTATAGTTTGTTGCACTTAATATGTTCGTTGGGCAACTGTATGAACTGGAGAAACAAGATGTATTTTCATATTCTTTAGACAAGGAAACTAAAGCTTGCTGAAAGATGAAATAAAAATCATGACCACCAAAAATAAATTTATTTGCAGAATCAGAATGAATTACAGTTTTTAAAGGATGAAGTCATTCTTCTTTTAGCAAAACAACAAAAAAAAAAGAAAAAAGAGAGAGTGGGAAAGGCAGAAAGGCATCACATCACAAAATTTAGCTTTCAGCCTAAATTCAAACTCCCTAGGAAGTCATCAGGGTCAACTTCAGAAATGTGGTTTTAAATCCTTGAGTTTTGATCATGTTATATTTTGTCTTCTTAGGAATGGCAAAATTCTATTCAGAAGAATGCAGGACTTGCATTTATTGAGCTCATCAATGAAGGAAGGTAATTAATTTTAAAGCTTTTGAACAAGTAGTCATTTTGCATTTATTCCATTGGGTGATAATACTTCCTCACCATCTGTTCCACAAAGATTGTGAAAAGGCCATTTTAATTAATAGATTTATTGTATAGATACCTTATATAGTAAATATTTAATGTGGAAATGTGTAAATTCTGAAGATTTTGTTTATTGATAGAAGGAAATAGAGCTCCCATGAACTGTATATAGGTTTGAGTTTATTTGAGAATTCAACCACCATTTTCCAGAGCAGCAAGGTTGTTTTACTCAGACAGTCTAGGGAGCCCAATCTGTAAGCCCATCTGCTGCTCCATCTGTTTTAGCACAGCATTCATTGTACAAATGCACTTCTCTATACTATCATTTCATGAGAGATTATTTTATCTAGAATTTCTGGTCCAATCTGAGTCCAGCAAAATGCGCAAGACATTGTTTGCAAGAGCTGCCTTGCTCTTGCAAACTGTTAAAGTACTTTATTATGAGTCCTTAAGTAATTTTAATGCTGTAGATATCTTTTGCTCTGTGCAATGTCAGTACTTCCAGCCACAAGCTGAGCAGCGAAGAGAGACTCTTTGGCCTTCCTGGTGGTGGAATGCCAAAGGCAAACGGAACCACTTTATGTGTGACTCGTATCAGCCAGTACATTAAATCCATTTGAATCCAGAGATGTCTTGATATGAGGGGCTGGGAAAAAAATAATAATAATAAATAAAAAAAAAAAAAACCACAACAAAATAAACCCCAAAACAACCCAGCCCAAAAGCTAGCAATATGCCTGTGGAACAGATATTTTAATTTTATTTGTGGTTTCTTTTATTCATCAACAGTATGTCATTACTAACATAAAGTATCAAATTTTCTCTTTGTTTTAGAGTATTTTTTGTCTCACTGATATTTCCATGGTTAAATCATATATGCACTTAAAATGAGATTTAGAAAGCGTGAGAGTGCAGGAATCTAGTATCTGGAAATCAAGAGACTTGGTGTGGTGAAAATTCTTTCAGATTCCTCGTGAACACTAAAATTGCACTGAAATACAGCAGTCAGAAATGTAGTCTTTTCGTTGGAAATTCTTGCTATGAAGTGGCAATACGAGTTTACACCAGAGCAGGGCTTACTTGAGTGGGTCATGTACTGCACGTTATACAATAAATAGTGCATGGTGATAGACTAATTATAGTAAGATTATGTTCTTGGATAGGAATATGCAATTCCATTTTGACCTTTTTTACTTTCGTGGCCAGGCTACTGGGTTCAGATACTGTTTGCATGCCCACTATTGATAAAATGCTCATTCTGAACAAATCCTACATTTGGATCTTTTTAGCAGTCAGGTATTAAGATATAAGTTGGATCTCTACTCCCCTCTAACAATAGCTTTTCAAAACAAAGTAATACTTTAAAACTGCTGCTTAAATCCAATCAAAGGTATGTCTAATCAAACTACTCTTAGACACATGTTCCTACATATAATTTTGTCAGAAAGATGTTTTAGAACAAGTGTGTATGAATTACTAGAATCCGTTCCTTTACAATCAGCTCATTTGTTTTTAATTTACCCTTTTGAGTATAAAGATAACAATCCTTTAACTGGAAATTGTTATAAATATTTATTCTGCTTAATAGCTAAATTTGTGAATGCAATTCATCAATCATAGCTAGAGAATGCAATTGTGCAGTTGTCAACAATTAACAGGACATAAACAGTTGATGAATGTGCAGCTGAATTAAAGTGCTCCCTAGGATAACCTGAAATTATAAACTGGATCATTTAAAGGAATCTAACAAAGGATCTTTATAATTAAAACAAAGCAGGGTTAATGGGATGTAAAATTGCATATAATCACTGCGCAATAATGATTGAATTTTAAATTATTAAAAGCAAAATGAAGACTAAGAATATTTTGAAGGACTTTCTGGGTTAGATTTTGAGAGACCTAGCTGATAAATCAACACCTTTGAGAACTTTTTTTCTTTTGAACATGAAGGCAAAGGTGTTTAAATATAATGCAGAGGCTCTTCAATCAGATGTCTCTCTGTTTTAATATAGATATTATAAAGGTGATTTCTGTATACCTAGCTTTTGTTTTTTTCTGATTGAAATCATTCAAGGGGTTTTTTTGACCTTTAACTTTACTAGAAATATTCTGAAATAAAATATTTCAGTTTAGTTGTAGTTTTAAAAAAAATATTCTTGTTACTTTAATCAATTGCATTTTCATTTTCAATCATTTGATTTACTGTATTTGTTTATTTTTTTTCTTAATTTAGATAATGTTAGGAAGATCTGAAGCACACATTTGTAGAATTCAGCTTACAAACACTCCCATAGAGCTTTCTAAATATAGGAACTGTTATAACAGGTTTTTTTCATATAACAAGAGTGTGACTTCAGATTTAAATTAATACTTTTATGGGAAACATATGCAAAGATATTTAATTTGGGAATGTAGAAAAACACTCTGTAATACACCTGAAAGATTTAGAGACATCCCAGTTATGATCTCAAACTTCATCCTTTTTAATCAGTCTCATGCTAAGAATTTGTGATGTTGAAGGTAACACACATGTCAAGAGCTTCACTAGTAGTAGCTTAGTTGGGATTTCAAATTTACATTAGCATATACATATAAGTAGACTCCTTAATTTAAAAGCTGGATGCATGTAGAATGTTGCTGTGAAAGCGAGGCACGAAAAGAATACTCTAGGTGTCATATGGGAGGGGGTTTACAACCCACACTTATGTGGTGCTATGATGGATGAAGTCTGAAAAAAAAGCATGCAGGATGACAAGAACAAGCGATAGTAGCATCTCCCTCAAGTAAATATGTATACAAATACATACAGCTTGGGAAACCAGGAGTAGAAATTACTCCACGTGTAGTCACAAAACTGTAACATCACTAACATCACTGGAATGAGTGAACTTTGGTGGGACAGCCTGCATCACATGACAGAAGTGCTGTGATGAGCAGATACAAGTTTCTTGGGAAAGACAAGTGGAAAAATCAAATAGAGGATGTTGCCTTCTCTGGAAGGAGCAGCTCAGATGTGTGGAGCTCTTAAATGGGGTGAAGGACAGTCTGGTTGATAATTTACAGGGCAGGGGAAGAGGAGAGTCCAGCAGTGATGACATTGGGGTGGGAAGTTTGTTATAGACCACCTGTTCAGGGTGAGAGAAAGGAAGAAGCATTCTTTAAACAATATGGGGAAGTATCAGGATCACATTCCCTAGTTCTCACAGGGTTCTTTAGCTTTCCTGACATCCCCTGGAAGTGCAGCAAGATGGGATGCATGCAATCAAGACAATCTCTGGCAAGTTGTTGGGCATGATTTCCAGATACAGGATAACTAAGTGACGCACAGCTGGACCTGCTATTCACTAGCAAACAAGAATTGGTTTCGAATATGGTAATTAATGGCACCTTTGCCTGTAGTTACCATGAAATAGTGAGGATAGAGAGTAGCAGAGTACAGACTTCATGAGTGCAGACTTATTCAGGAAACTGATAGGATCCCATTGAAGGCAGATGTGGAAGTTGATGATCACTGGAAGGGTGGCAGGTCTATGAGTATACTGTCATCCAATACAAGAACAGGGAAAAAAAGCAGATGTATCAAATGAGTTGGGTAACCAAGTGACTTGGTTTGACTAGCCAAAGAAATTACAAGACAGCTCTGATACAAAAAGGTGAAAGTAGAAGCGTGCTAGGAAAGACGAATTTAGAAACATTGCTTAAGCATGTAAAGAAAGTTATCAGGAAGGCCAGAGCTCAGCTGGAAATGAGACTTGGAAGAAAGATATCAAGGGCAATGAGAGCTTCTCTGCATTATTACTAGTAGAAATTTGAGCAAGGAAAATGTGGCCTTTTGCTTAATGGGTCAGATGATTTAGTGACAGATAAGACTGAGATGTTCAATGCCTTATATACCTCAGTCTTCACCGAAGTTTCTCAAGCCTCTGTCTTTAATGAAGGGGTTCAAGGAGGAGAACTACCAGCACCAGATGATGATTGAGCCAAGCATTCATTGAGACAACTTGCTCAATACAAATCTATAATACCCAATAAGTACATCTGATGATAGTGAAAGTCCGTGAAAGTCTGGTAACTATTATCTCTGTGAAAGGTCAAGGAAACTGGGGCAGGCCACAGGTGCCTGGAGAGAGGCAAATGCTGCGCTCATCTATAAAATATTCCACAAAAGCCAGAGAATTATAAGCTGATCTGCTTTTCTTCTGCCCCTTGGAAAACTATGTAGCAAGTAATTTTGGAGTACATTTCTGGCTGCATGAAGGAAAAAATAATTGAGAACAGTTAACATAGATTTGCAAAACCTAAACCATCACTGACTAAATGCTTTACCTTCTACAATAAAAGAAACAAATTTGTGGACATGGGGAGAGCAGGGAACAACATTTACCTTGACACTGGCAAGGTTTCCACACTGTCTCCCACAATATTGTCATATCAGAGTTAGAATGCTACATCTGAATGCATGGTCAACTGACTACACAGAAAACTGGCTATATATAATGGGGTTCCAACGGGTGTGGTTAATTTTTTTTTATAGTCTACCTTGATGCCTTTGACAAATGGAGTATCTCAGGGATCTGTCCTCCATAAGAGATGGATGTTACTACAGATCATTATCTAATAGTTTTCAGAACTGGATTACTATTCTCACCTTCCATTTCCTTACCCTTTAATGTTTTCACAACACTCACCTCATCAAAGAGATTACCTTGTACTTTAATTTAAAATAATTTCCTTTGTTTTGTACAAAATTTCCTCATTTTACATAGCAAGAGTAGTCTGATCATAATATAAATTTAAGGAGACATGAGACCATATTCTATTATTTCATCTTTGTACTTATGTCTACTTTATGCCTTTAGCCATGAGAAATGTGCTTTTGCATATCCAGGTACCTGGACCTCTAGTCATACTTTAATTTCACAGGAGACCTTTCCCTTTTAAACTTTGTTTTGTCAAGAAGCTTCACTAATTTTCTGGAAAGAGAAGTAGAATGTTTAAATAGACTGAAAATTTGTGTTTGTTTAAATGTAGATGGATTTACTGATTAAGTCCTGAAAGGAGACTAATAGGCTTGCATTCTTTCCATGTTACCTCAACTAGGATTGTTGGGTAACTGCAGCAAATTTTCTTTTGGACATCCTCTTTTGCAGTTTGGCAGATCTGATATGTTTAGTTTGTGGTAAATGAGCTCACAGTCATTATTCACTGTCTCAGATACTTAAATGCCCAGGCCTTGTGTTAAAAGGTATATCTGCGGTGCCATTTGCCATATTTGATTTATGATGTGCATTTACAACTGGGTCCCGAGACACCCCATGAGGAGCTCATTTAGTAGTTCAGTCCAAGAAGGATGGAGGAAGGATGCTCTTCCTTGTTTCTACCTTCACAGTGATCTTGATCTCAGGAACTTTGTGGTTCATATGGAAAGTTTACCTGAATCATCCAGGAGTGCAAGATACTTGGCCCTCAGACACCATGAGTATTTTGCTTCTGAGGGCAAAGTGTTACAGTCTGATGTGCAAAATGCAGAACCAGGCAAAAAATAGCGCTGGGGAAGCAGTAGCACTCAGATACAGTATATAAATGAAGTAAATATGCTTAATTTTTCTGTATTTGACAGATGTAACCAAATTCTGTTGCTGCAGCTTTTGATTGGAGGAATCCTTTGTCAACCATGAGTTGCTGTTTTATGGAAATTTATCCTTAATATCATCTTCCATTGGTAGATGATTCTTATCATAGATACTTCTATAAAAATGGGCACTGGATATCTATATTTCTTCCAACTGAGGCATGAGGTTGAGCTCCCTCTTGGATGTGGGTTTTTATGATCTCATGTTCTTTACTTCAGCTGTCCTTGCCCTACCTCTAGACTAATAGTTTGTGTTAGACAGAGCATACACTGTTATAGTATCCATCTGTGTAGTTGTGGGGGTCAGTACAGCTGGAGTATATAGGTCTTCAGAGGTTTTGATGCATTCTTTTATGTTCTAGCCTTTCTTGATCCAGTCATGTCTCAAAAGAGAAGCTGATTCTGAGCTGCAGACCATCTCAGTTGAAACTGCTGGTCTTGGATGTTCACTGTTTCAAAAAGGGATAGATTCAGTTTTACTAAGTCTGTTATAGCTGCTGCTACAGTTCTGAAACATTCAGAGTTACCTTTCATGGTGTTTATCTTGTCAGTGTGCTCCTGTTGTAGTCCAGTAACTGATCTTTGCGTGCTATAATTTCAACGTCTTTTTTAGTGAATTCTTCATCATTGCCCTTTTGCTGAAATTAGGCCTCTGTATTAGACGTTACCTTCTAAAGTTTATGGGAATTTACTTTCAAAGTATTTACAGCAGTACTGCTGCAACAAGGCACCGAGGAGGCTTTACACAGTAAACTCACTGCTCTGGACTTCAGAAGAGCAGACTTCAGTCTCTTCAGGAATCTACTCAACAGGGTGCCATGGGAAAAAACTCCGGAAGGAAGCGGGGCCCACAAAAGCTGGACATTGCTCAAGGATCACATCCTTCAGGCCCAGGAGCAATACATCCCAAAAAGAGGAAGGAAGGTAAGAATGCAAGGAGGCCTGCATGGATGAATGGAGAGCTCCTGGACACACTTAGATACAAAAAGAAAGCCTACGGAGAGTGGAAGAAAAGACAGGTAACCTGGGACCAATACAAAGACATTGTTCATGCAAGCAGAGATCAGGTTAGGAAAGCTAAAGCACAGATAGGATTGAATCTGGCTAGGGACATTAAGGGANGGATGAATGGAGAGCTCCTGGACACACTTAGATACAAAAAGAAAGCCTACGGAGAGTGGAAGAAAAGACAGGTAACCTGGGACCAATACAAAGACATTGTTCATGCAAGCAGAGATCAGGTTAGGAAAGCTAAAGCACAGATAGGATTGAATCTGGCTAGGGACATTAAGGGAAAGAAGAATTTCTTTGGTATATCAGTGAGAAAAGGAGGACTAGGGAGAACATGAGACCCCTTCAGAAGGGAAATGGAAAGCTGGCGACAGGGCACATGGATAAGGCTGAGGTGCTCAATGACTTTCATTGCCTCAGTCTTCAGCAGCAAGTGCTCCAGCCATGATGTCCAAATTCCAGAGGCCAAAAGTAAGGAAAGGGGAAGTGAAGACCTGCCCACTATAATTGAAGATCATGTTTGTGAGCACCTAAAGAACCTGAATGTGCACAAGTCCATGGGGCATAATGAGATCCACCCATGGGTCCTGAAGGAACTGGCAGATGAAGTTGCCAAACTGATGTCCATTGTATTTGAAAGGTCATGGCAGACTGGTGAAGTTGCTGCTGACTGGAAAAGGACAAACATAACACCCATCTTCAAGAAGGGAAAAAANACTTTAGTCAGGTATTTTCCTAAGTCCTTAAACTTTATTAGTGTAGCTGAACCCATTCATGTTGTCTTCCTTAACAAATTTTTGTCTATAAGCACATGTCATAGTTAATTGCAAGGTTATTCAGTGGTTTAAGAGTCTTAGAATTGTTCTAATTCGAGCAGGTACATCTTAAAATGTTCCTTCCTTTTTCTGGGACAATTTTCTGGCCACAAATAGAAATCCCTTATGGAGCCTTTTAGCCTTCTTCCGCTGGCTGAATAGGCTGGATGGTGTAGTCTGGCTGGATTCCCTTCTTTCCAGTGCCATCTACTGGGCAAAGTTGAATTGGTGGCTCTTTTTTTTTCTTTTTTAATATCCTCAGTAGAGGTCACACCACTTCCAGGCAGGGCTGTGAACAGTACAGTGTTTGGTCAGAACTTGCTCCTTACAAGATCATCCATATAATGTATACCTCTAGGGATTCATAAGCGCTTGCCAACGTGGAAGTGTCACTGAGAACGACTTTTCCTTTGCTTCTCTTGGCTTTCATTCTGTACTCAGAAAACCTGTACTTGGCCCACGAAAGGTATCTCTTTTGCCTCACACCACCTTTCCAAGTTGACCATGGCAAATACCTAGTATGATAGTTATGACATGCTTCATGCTAGAGAACTTTTATGACATGCTTTATGCTAGAAAACTGGGCTGCATTAAGAGAAGCATTACCAGCAGGGCAAGGGAGGGGATTCTCCCCCTGTACTCTGCTCTTGTCAGACCCCACCTGGAGTACTGTGTGCGGTTCTGGAGCCCCCAGCACAAGAAGGACATGGAACTGCTGGAGAGAGTCCAGAGGAGGGCCACCAAGATGATCAGAGGGCTGGAGCACCTCTGCTATGAGGACAGGCTGAGAGAGTTGGGGCTTTTCAGCCTGGAGAAGAGAAGGCTTTGAGGAGACCTTATAGTAGCCTTCCAGTATCTGAAGGGAGCCTACAGGAAGGCTGGGGAGGGACTATTCACAAGGTCTTGTAATGACAGGACATGGGGTTCAAATTGTCAGAGGGGAGATTTGAACGGGATGTTAGGAAGAAGTTCTTCACAGTGAGGGTGGCGAGACACTGGAATGGGTTGCTGAGGGAGGTTGTGGTTGCTCCCTCCCTGGATGTGTTCAAGGCCAGGCTGGACGAGGTCTTGAGTGACCTGATCTAGTGGAAGGTGTCCCTGCCTGTGGTGGGGGGTTGAAGCTGGATGATCTTTGAGGTCTCTTCCAACCTAAACCATTCTATGATTCTATGATACTATATTGTAGAACTCTTAAAGTTAGACCAGTTTATCTATCCTGTTAGAGATGCTAAGTGCAACAATAGGTTTCATTTCTTATTAAAGCCATTAAGAGCAATAATTGTGAGAACAACTGTGTTGGTGAAAAAGTGGTGTATTTCCAGGCTGCTTCTTGGAAAAATTATGCTATGGACATCTGATGAAAGTAAGTCAGAGAAACATCTGTTTCCCTGGACTTGTGGGTTGGCAGGACTTCAGGAGTGAGTAGAGGATGCAAGACCTTAGCTAAATTATAACAAATGTTCATTTTGTAATCTGTTTTGAAAAATGCTGCTTGGGAATGATCTGGGGTTTTTTTTTTAGTTTATCTCAAATGAAAGAAAGATTGGTGTGCTAGTTTAGGTCCACAAGCTACCCAATACCAGAGGACAGAAATGTTACTTACTCCTTTTGGGGAGTAAAAATAAAAGTGCTGCACACTATTGGAAGTTCAAAGGGAGATTCTATTTACAAGTATGTATGTACAGAAGGCATCTACGTAGAATGAATGCATTAAAAAAACATGGTCAAGCTTAACAAATCAAAACCTTCGAGAATCGTCCACCCTATCCAACCTCAGCAGGCCCAAGAGTAGTCCAAAGCTTCCCTCCCAACCTCACACCTACAGCAGGCCTCATGATGCATTGACTTATCTAGCAGTGTAACAGCAATAAGTCCTCTTTCTTTCTGTGAGATTATTACTTGGAAGAAGTGACTGCTGGATAGTACATTTACAATAGTTAGTGAGATAGAAATTTTCATCCTTCAGTTCTGAAAGGTATACAAATAGCACTGGTTGTCATAACCTGTCCCAGTCCACATCTAAACATGTTGCAAACATTTTGTGGTTTTGGGTTTTTTTTGTTTGTTGTTTTTTTTTTTAATTTTTGTTTTTTATGTTATTCACATTGTTTGAAGACAGTTTGGGTGCAGTCTTATCATTGCCTCAAAAAAAAAAAAAACCACCCAATTTTTTGTTTAATTTTTGCTTTATTTTCCCATTTGTTCACCTGGAAACTTAACAGCTATCTGTACAGAGAGCTCATTCCCCTACAGAAGTGGATCAGGAGTTAAGTCATGAGTGATTTCAGACTGCTTTGTTGGTGAATTCCTTAGAGAAAGTTGGTTTGGGGTTTTTTTTTATTCAGTCTAAGACAAATTAAACCCATTTCCTAGTGAGGGAGCTTCAGCTGTGGTTCATAAATTTGTGGGCATCAATAGAAATCAAGCTTGTTAAAGAGGAACCATAAGTTACCAAGTCAGTGCTTAATGTCTACCTTATGCATTAAAATTTGCTGCTCAAAAAGGATACAATTTTTGATGGTCATCAGTTGTTGGTTGATATAAGCTGAACTGGGAGAAGACACAGCACATTTGTCCTCAATTCTGGTAGGAGTTGCAGTGATGCAACTGCAGAAGTGGACACATGGGATAAAGCAAAATGTTATTTCAGATCAATGTCTTTTTTTTCTTTTTATAAATCATGAATGATGGGAAAACAGTTCAAGAAGTACAGCAAGTCTGTGGTGACACTTTCCATACAACTCTTCAGCCCTGTGGGAAGACTATTTGTGTAGAGATTAATAGGTATGACCAAAAGGTCTGATTCATCACTGTCTTAACATCAATCCATCTACTAGTCTTTTGAGGGTAGTGCTTGCTGAGGCAGGATGAGGATTTAGAAAAAGGAATGAGACAGTTGGTGTAATTATGTCACAACCAATGTTCAGTTGTCAGTGACAAGATCTCACTAAAGAACATGTTTACAAAGAAGCATAAAAATGGTACTGCTCTCAAATTTCAGATCTTCCCTCTGTTTAGCAAGTTCATACACATTTTGTACCACAAGCTCCTTCTTACTTGGCCACTTGGGTATAAGATGATGGTTCAGCAAAGATGCAGAGAATAGATTTTTTTGGGTTTTTTTTCCCCAAAAAGAAGTGCTCTGTAAAAATCTGTGGATGGGAAACATAGTTGAGCAGATGACTGAAATATCAGTCAGGATATATGGAGTGGGTTTCAAATCTGCAGTAATACAAAAATTATACATTATAATAAGTTACATAAATACTTTATAATGTAACAGTACATGAAGTTAATGTTAAGAGTATATGCTTGAGACTGTTGGTACATCTTTTGCAAAATGTCTGAGGAGGTAAAAAACCAATCTGTCACTGACATGTTCTCATGCAAAATCACAGAACACAGGGCTAAGGAAAAGGAAAACACAAATCTAAAATTGTATCAGAAAATATATTTTCATTAAAATAAGAAAGCATTAATGTTTCTAGTTAAATAGTGAGTACAATTTGTCTAGAATACTGCTGACAGCTTTGTCCATGCACTTGTAGAAAAGGTAAAATCAGTGCATGTAATTAGAAAAAAACCCAAACAAACCAACCAACCAAAAACCAACAAATTTGGTGGCTTTCTATGATAAAGTCACAGCAGCAGTGGACAAGGGAAGGGCAACTGATGTCATCTACCTGGACCTGAGTAAGGCCTTTGACTCTGTCCCACATGACACCCTGGTCACCAAGCTGGAAAAACACAGACTTGATGGGTGGACAACTTGCTGGATAAGGAATTGGCTGGATGGTTGCACGCAGAGAGTGGTGATCAAGGGCACAATGTCCACCTGGAGACCAGTGACAAGTGGTGTCCCTCAAGGGTCAGTGCTGGGACCAGTGCTGTTGAACATCTTTGTCAGTGACATGGACAGAGGAATCGAGTGCACTCTCAGCAAGTTTGCAGATGACACCAAGCTGTGTGGCACAGTCGACATGCTAGAGGGCAGGGATGGCATCCAGAGGGACCTGGACAGGCTGGAGAGGTGGTCTGAGGCCAACCTCATGACATTCAATAAGGCCACGTGTAAGATCCTGCACCTGGGTCGGTGCAATCCCAAGCACAAATCCAGGCTGGGTGGTGAGTGGCTGGAGAGCAGCCCTGAGGAAAAGGACCTGGGGGTCTGGGTGGATGAGAAGCTCAACATGAGCC
>VWZI01008873.1:0-13287 GCA_013396835.1 Psilopogon haemacephalus | reverse complement strand
GCATTACCAGCAGGGCAAGGGAGGTGATTCTCCCCCTTTACTCTGCTCTTGTCAGACCCCACCTGGAGCACTGTGTTCGGTTCTGGAGCCCCCAGCAGAAGAAGGACATGTAACTGCTGGAGAGAGTCCAGAGGAGGGCCACCAAGATGATCAGAGGGCTGGAGCACCTCTGCTATGAGGACAGGCTGAGAGAGTTGGGGCTTTTCAGCCTGGAGAAGAGAAGGCTTTGAGGAGACCTTATAGTAGCCTTCCAGTATCTGAAGGGAGCCTACAGGAAGGCTGGGGAGGGACTGTTCACAAGGTCTTGTAATGACAGGACGAGGGGGAATGGGTTCAAATTGGTGGAGGGGAGATTTGAACGGGATGTTAGGAAGAAATTCTTCACAGTGAGGGTGGCGAGGCACTGGAATAGGTTGCTGAGGGAGGTTGTGTCTGCTCCCTCCCTGGAGATGTTCAAGGCCAGGCTGGATGAGGTCTTGAGTGACCTGATCTAGTGGGAGGTGTCCCTGCCTATGGCGGGGGGTTGGAACTGGATGATCTTTGAGGTCTCTTCCAACCTAAACCATTCTATGATTCTATGAAAAAAGAAAAGGCAATCTGTTTTACTAACTCTATTGCCATACCAGAAATGTCAGAGAGCTGATTTACTTAGCATAGCAAGACGGAGATAGGTGGAATATCAGGTCAGCGGAAAGAAGAATTCTGTAAACCTAAGGGCAAAATTTACATAAAACAAAACACTGAAGACAGCTGAAGAATATATTTGGATTGGAGAGTAAAAAGGTTTTAACCATCAGAGGACCTTCTAAAGTTGTGCTGCAGGCAAGCAACTCAATCACATTTTCTGAAGACACTTTTCATGAATTAGATTTCATGAAAATACTAAAGATTATGAAAGATATTTTCATGAACTCTACTTCTAATCTAAAGATAGTTCGTGAAAGAGTTTGTGTGACGTAGCTGTGTGTAGCAGGGAAAGAGCAGATTTGCTGCCCCAGAGGTCCTTTTCTGTTATTTGCTGTGTAAGAGAGATTTTTTGATTCATTGGGAGCCCTTGATACCACTGAGTGTGAGGATAATATTTCACCTGGTTTGGGATCCTTTCTGAATCATTCCTGTTTCGTTTTTGTATGAGAATTCAAAAGATAGTTGCAATCACTTTATCTCATGCCAGAAAAAAAAAAATGTTATTTTTTTAAATAGTGGTTTTATATTTAAAAAATTAACAAGTTTCCCTGAACAGATACAGCAAGCATGTAGGCAAGTTCCATTGCAAAAACCGTTGTGAGGCATTGCTTCCATGACCTTGTAGAAGACCTTGCCTTTCCTTTCAAAGCTAAGATGACACTGTAACTACTTTTACTCACTATACTTCTGTATTCTGCTTTACTTTCTTACACTTGCAAATCAAAACATCCAGGTCAAGGCTTTTTCTGAAGGCTTGCAAGATTTCTAAATTATAGCCTAGATTTTAACTCCTCTCTTTTTCAAACTTTTGTCTTTCTAGCAAATGACTAGAAGGCTAATGTAATTCTTAATGATCTTCTAGATGCAAAAGCATAGTCTGCCTAGTCTTTGAAGTTCTGTCTTAGGTGCATAGATATACCTAAGGTAAAAGAATCACAGTAATTATTAGTAGCGCACATTGATACAATATTATTTAAGGATTACATAAAGCTGATATGCTGTGGTCTCACTTTTGTCATAATCCAACTGTGGTGACCACCACACAAACAACTTTCTGTCTTTTCCTTGAAGAAATCACTATCAGTGGTAGAGATGAGAGAATGCATGAAATAATATTGAGAGATCTCATAGATAATAAAGCAAACAAAAAAGGAAGAGAGCAGGTATGTCTGTAGTTTTAAATACAACTAAATAGCCCAGACTGGCGTACGCTCACCTCCTAGAACAGAATGTCCTCATTCATCCTATATAGCACTTGGTCCAACTCTTCCCTGAAGCCTGAACAGTTTCGGTTTCATTAGTATTTTGTCTGTTTAGTTCAGATTAATTGAATAGTATGAAGTCTGTAATGATGTGTTCTTTGTGTGCTGAGGTACAGCATGAAAGCACCTGCAGAAGTTTCTGGTAACATTGGAGAGAGTTCACATTGATTCAGGCTCATCAATGTACCTTCAGTTGACTGTACTTTGTCTATATCTTTTCTGGATGGAAGTTAGAGTGAGCCAAAAAAAGAGTGGTAGCCAAGCTAAAGTTTTGAGTGCTGTAGGCAGTCAGGCCCCAGTGTTCAGGCATGTTCCCTGGCCACTTCTTATTTGACATCTTGATTTTGAACCCTGAAGACTTGCAGCATTGCCAGGTTATCTGAAATTTGGCTTATTTTGGATAATGTGCTGTCCAAAAGATGCAGCAAGTCTGAAGCTGTTCCCAAATGCATCAGTTCTCTCAGCCTTTGGAGAGGGGTGGGAGGTACATCTGGGATCACCAGCAGTTTCAGCTAGATGATTTGAATCATCTGCTGCATGTTTTTGAAAGTTTCCATTTTCTGTAAGGTAGACAGAGACTTGTGTTGTGTTTTTTTAATATCTTTCCCTGTCTATTAGACAAGAGGTTTGTTTGTAGCTTGAATTAGCCTTCTCTGGGAATTCATTTCAAGTCCATTGTAGGTGGCTTTAGTGCATAAATGGGCACAGAGAACATGAACACTTCTTACTACATACAAATATGACAAAGATATTAATTTATTGCTCATAAACAGAGGCAGGTTAGATGTTTTGGGGATTGGGGTTTTCTTGGTGTTTTGTTTTTTTTGTTTGTTTGTTTGGGGGGTGATGCATTTGTGTTTTGAGGGAGGTTATGTGTGGTTTTGGTTTTTTTTTTTTGCAGGGACAGCGGATTGGGTTGGTTGGTTGGTTGGTTATTGGGGTTTTTTTGAGGTATAAAAACTGTGCCCGAATGTCCAAATAATATAACAGTGGATTAAAGTTAGTCTTGATCTTTTCTCACCAAAGTCTTGGTGGCAGGGAGTGCCTGAGAAACCTATTGATTTTACCTAAAGCCATTTGAAACTAGAAATCCTTCTTGGACCACGACTGGCTCAAAGATAATGAATTTGCATTGTGCTCCATTTATGCAATAGTTTTTTCATTCAGAAAGGGATCTACAACTAGCAAACACTTGAAATCCGTATGCTCAGTTTTGAAATCCTAGCTAGTCACTTCCAGGTAGTTAACGTAATACAGAAAAGTTGATGAAATCTTAAGATCCAAACTTTGATTTCAGATGTTAAACACTCGCTTCTAGTATTTTCTCATTTTAAAGAAGTTTGTTAAAATCATGGATGTTCACTCCATATCTGAGGTAAGTTCTACACTTACGTCTTAATGATAAAAATTTGAACATTTATCAGTAATAAAATACTGAAGTATATCTTCCATCAGAGTTGATTTAAAGATAAAGGTCCATTTTGAAGAGCACAATGGAGTCAACTTATATCTTTCAGATTATAGTTTGCCAAAACCTTCTTTGCTTTCAAGAATAGCCAGGAGCTAGATATAATAAAAGGGTTTATCAAAAGCATGAATATCCACTGTGAAGCCTTGATCCAAGCTTGTTTGTCTTTATCTCTAAACAGAGGCCTCAGTACTTTTGTCTTCCCATGCCACACACCCATATTAAGCAGTAGCACAGGTTAAGTGATTTCGTTCCTTCACAGATGGTAGAACACACCAAAGGAGGTGAGAATAGAATTCAAATCTTTCTATCTTATAGGTGTAAGAATCATGGTTTTCACTTCTAATAATCACAACTTTCATTGCAGTGCTTTAAAGCACCAGACACTAACGTGAGGGTGACATGTCTTGAAATGTCACATTCTTAATATAAGAATCTCTGAAATTGTTTCCCTGATGCTGCAAGAAAGAGAATCCCAGACTGTGTGCCAGTTTGACAGAAAGAGAAACAGATCTTCCTGATCTTAAACAGACCTGTCAGGTCTTTGCATCCTGAAATATATTTCCTCCATTCTGATAAAAAGACCAAAGTGATTTTTAATAGAGCAAACAATCTTAGATGTGGACTGCAGGGACAAGAAGTTGCTTCTATTCAGCCTACCCAATAAGTTATCAGCATTATTAAAAACAGTGTTATTTATGCTGCAGTTTCATTATACATTTCATGATATTTGGTGGTCTTAATTTAGGTGTCTTATTGATATCTTCAGTCTCACTCCAGCCTTAATCTGTTTTTCTTCCTTTTTGTTGCGATTATTAATTTTAATTACTGTTAATTATCATGGTTTTGCCAGGATTACTTCCCCGGGGTTCTTTGGATGTTCAGTTGGCAAAAATAAATACACGGAGTCACTTAAAACACAGAATTAAACAGTTTAAACAGTCAGAACTTGGGAAACAGAGAGCCTAATACAAAAGCAATCCTAACCGCGCCTGGAAATACCCACAAAACGCATGCTAGATACAGTGCTTTTCCCGAGATAAGGAGAAAAGAGAAAGAGCTTGTCCCGAATAAAAAGGAAAGAGAGAGGTTTGCCTTTGCAATAAGCTGTGCTGCCGCTGCTTGCTGCAAAGCATGTGGCCGCTGCTGGACGGGGTGCAGAGATGTCTGTTCCTTACAGCGGTGGTGGAGAGAGAGCCCCTAATGGCCGTTGCACCCCCTTAAATACCTCATTAGGAGAGCATGGAACTGACCAATAGGCACTTAGCATCCATTGTCTGGCCAATTGGTTCAAAAGTCCCGTGCCCAGGGGTGGGTTCTAACATCCTAAGAGACAGCACAGATCACCTGACTCGTGTGTGTGACTTGTGCATGTGGCCCAAGACTTCCTGATTCCACAACCACGTGGTGTGCCCCTGCAACCCACCTCTGGACCTTACCACAGGGGGGGGGGGGAGGGAGCCCCAGGAAGTGAACCAACTCTGGGTAGTAATTATGTCCATACCAGGACACTTGTAAGTGAGATTCATCTAAGTTTTGATCTCATGAAGACTTGGAAACATGATGCATTTTTCATTCCAGTGTTTGAAAAACATATAATGGATATTTATATTCTTTTTGCAATTTTAATAGAATTTTAAATCTTAGGTAATCTCATTACTTTTTAAAGACTTTGAAATTGCAATATCTGTATTTAACGATATAATAGTATCAGTAAGAGTTTAAGTCTAGACTTTTTAGTGATAGTATAGTGTCCATATGAGTATTGAAATGACTGCTAAACTCATACTTGAAATATACTTCTATAAAGAACTTTTCCCTTCAATAATAAATAGCAAGAATTTTACGTTTAATTTGTTCATGCTTTCACAAACGCAGTAAAGTTTGGATAACATTATTTTTTTTATGCCAACTCATTTGGCAATTGCTTTAAAATAGTTTTATTACATTTTTTTTCCATTTAAAGTAAATCTGCTGAAGTGGCATCAAATACAAAGGTTGATTTTGATTTTTCTTATTTTAGATTATTATGTCATGCAATGAAAGACCATATAGTGCGTGTCGCAAATGAAGCAGAATTTATTTTAAACAGACAAAGAGCTGAAGATGTCCACAAACATGCTGAGTTTGAGGTAAGCCTGAGAGTTGATGCTTTTCTGCTTCTCTGTTTTCACTCAGTTGTCACCTAGACTGTAACCCCAAATGATAATTTTTTTTTTTTTTCCATCCAAGAAAGAAATTTACATCGAAGGCATTTCAAAACTAGTTTTTAAAAGTTTTGGTAAACATCAAACCCAAGCAATGGGTTTAGTTTCTCGTCTACTAATTGAAATTAATAAAAACATTTACCGCTTGAAGAAGTCCCTTAATCAGAACATCTAAACTTATATGGCAGACCCTTAGCTTCACAAAGAACTATTTACATTTATTGTAAATAGTAAGGCAAATTGATAATTATCCTTCTTGGATGTTATCAACAGCATATATTATTTCAGTAAGAAAGAAGAATAACTGATATGTTTGAGACTCTTCTTGAAAAACAACCCCAGACATTTGTTAATGAGAATTAGTATTTTAAGGTAATTTTGTTAGAACATTTTGCATTTTGGAGCACTTTAGAACATTTATTTGCTATAATTTATATGTTGAGGTGTAATACTACGTATCTTTCTTGCTAGTTAGGAATCATTGACTATTGACAGTAAGATAGCATTTGAAATCTCTATTCACTTTAAGTATTGGATGAAGTAAAAAGAATGGCTGTCTCCTATGTCTCTTTAATGTCTGTAGTTCTTACTCCTGAAAGGAGTCAACATTCAGTAGCTTTCTTCATCAAAGAGCATTGCAGTATACAATTTAAATTGCATTACTTGAAAATTATACAAATACACAAAAAAAGCTATTAAAAAAAATTGCTCACTTTAACAGGTTTTTTATTATTTCTTCAGATTTACTTTGTTCTTATTAAAAAACATTTTATGCAAAAGGGATGGAGGAAAATTAACATTTCATTTTTTGTATGGCTTTATCAAAAGTGGTTTTGAATTATTATGATGTTTTACACATTTCAGCATCGTTGTTTATTTTTTCCAAACCTGTCTGTGCTTGCATACATTCGTGTATATGTGAGTATATATTCCCAAACATGCGTTTCCACGTTTCAATGCTTAAGTGGCCTAATATTAGAATTAACTTAATACCGATAATAATAAAAGGCTATATCGATTTACTCATCTGTCAGAAAATGTCAACAAGCACCTGGTGGCTGGAAATAGGATCCAGTAATCTTAGTTTTGATGAGGTTTTTATCTCCTTGAAACAGCTTTCTTAAACCTGCACTTTGATGTTCTTGCACTCCTTGTACTATCTGAAAAGTGTGATATGGAAATGTCATTTTGGATACACGTAACCTTTACTTCATTTTGTCAGAGCAGCCAACAGATACTTGTCATATGGGATTGCAACAACTTTATTACCAAGCATATACTGGATATTTTGAACTTAGATAGATAAAATCACATTTACAATTAAGTGCATGGCAGAGTGAAGTTTCATATTGCCTCAACAATAAATAACATTTGATATTTATCAGGGCATCATGCAGTAACCTAAGATGACAATAGGAGATTGAGTTATCTGCTCCTTGAAGAATACATTGAGGTATAAGATCTGTCAGAACTCTAGACAAAATGAGAATATTCAATTAACTTCCAGCTTCTGTTAGCAAATAAGATTTAGAATATTAACTAAAATCCCTAAAGGAATAGCCTTAAATCAGTCTTATTGTCTGGTAAGGAAACCAACACATTTTTCATATATGAAAATTTTCATTATATTTGTCATATGAAGAACATCAGCTACACGTTTTAGATGAGCAAGATAAAATCTGCAAGCCGTAAAAGAAAATTATGAAATGTAGCCTGTGTTAAGTATAAAACTTAGATGTATTTAAATAAGGTGATGGTTAAAGTCTGAAAGATTGTTTTATATATTGTCTTTAATAAAGGTAGGTATATAACTGAATGTTTTATTATTCGTCATCCTACTTGAAAGTAGTAGGGATAAAGAGATTTCTGGTAGTTCTCTGTTGCATAATTGTAAATCTGTCATTTTGTTTTAATAAGCTGTATTGGTATATGTTCTGGGGTTTAGTACATGTTAATCATTGCTCTCAGCCAGAGAAGTGAGTGGCTATTTTATTTTTACCTTTTAAAGTTTAATTGAATCATTATGGGTGATTTTTTTTGGCCCAAGCTGCACCAAGTTACTGTGTCACCTGCATAGAAAGGAGGCCCTGAACCAGCATTTGAATTTTACCCTGTAAACTCCAGTTGCAGTCAGGACCACAGAAATTCTTCCCGGGATTGGTGCTTCACAGTTAACTTCCATTTTGTTAACCTTTGTAATTGTTCAGGAAGAAAAATGAAAATTTAATTTTACTGTCCAATGAGCTGGTGAAATATTAACCTCATTACTAAGGCAGATCATTGTACTAATTGGTGCTTCCCTGTACAAGAAGATAAATTGAAAAATGAATTAACCCTTTATGAATTAGTGTAACGATTGTTCTTTTCTAGATAGATTGCTTGAAATAATGGCTGTAGCACAATGGAAAGACCACTGGTAAAATCTTACTGAATGCTAATGGGATCTATACTAAAATGGCAGTGTACAGAAATGTGAAGAATAAAGTACAGTTTAGTATCAGGTTAACTTAATTACTCTTTTGAATACTAAAAAATAGGATTCCGCTCAGCATTGTGTTGTTTAATTGTTCTAAAATGGTGCACAGTAATGATGCTTGGAAATATGTCTCTAAACAGGTGATTTTTAAATTAGTTCTTTTGAAAATAATCTGGCCTTTTAAAATTATACCAAGAAAATTATACTCAAAATGGACTTCTTTTAATTAGTATGGCTACATTTGCTTTGTTCAAACATTTTGAAGGTATTTTTACTAGGAGGAGAAACTGAATTTCAACTTAACATAAATTTGAGAAAAGAACTTGAAAAATTATACTGTGCTTACAATGTATAAACAAAGGATTTATCAGAAGTAAAATACACTGTAGAGTTTTGACAGTTTTATAAATGAATTTGCATGAAGGTCAATAACCACAGCATTATTTTAGAAAGTTATCTCAAAAGCAATATGATGAAAACATTAAATCTTTTCAAGTTTAGGAGATTAGCAATTTTTTTTTTAACCATTAGCATTTTTCAGAAGTGTGTCTTAGTTTAAAAAGCAGACAGTAATAAATTTTACTCCTGAAGGAAGTAAAATAAAGATGCTCTCAACAAATTGGATACAGAAATTCATATTTAAAGATGTACAGGAAAATACAGAATAAATGAATGCTTAACACCTAACACAGGTAGAGATACATGAGAATTCTCCCCAAACCTTCCCCTCAACCAAGCTAAACCACAAAACCCCAGTGCTCATTCCCCCCTACCCCCCAACTTCTCCGTATTCTCTCATTAGACCCAAACAGGCTTTGATTGTGCAGCAAAAAATTCAGTCCAACCTTTAAGGCTGCAGGCAGGTTAACTCCCCCATTGTTTACCAGATAAAGACTCCCTTTGGAGAGCTAAAGAAGGGACAAAGGAGACTGGTTTGACTTTGCTGTCCATTCATAAAGAAATAGCAGAATTATGGGATTGAATAATAAAATTACAATTTCCAGGATCTGCCTCTTGGACCTTTCTGGTGGTCCTCCTGGGGGACTCAACTCAGTGGCCTTCTTAAAGAGCACCTAGCCCAAACCACCACAAAGTGGTAGCATATTATGAAAGGTTTCGATGTTGTGATATGAAATAGAAAATATGGGTTTTTAAATTGAGGGTTTATGGCAATTTAAAAAACCCAAACAAACAAAAACTCAAATGAAACCCTAATGAAATATACTTTTTTCCTGATTTCCCCGCCCCCTGTATATTATGCTCTGTGTGCTATACTTGTATTTTCTACCAGAGAACACAGGAAGCTTTCCAAATAGAGGCTTACTTTTAAGGCATATCCATGGACATATATATGCACAGAGAGATGTATAGATAGACTGTTTTAATTATGTTTCTGTGGCTGTTGATCTTGAGTTTTCATGTTCTTACAGTGATTTTTCAGAGATAACACATAGTAGTAGAACTATTTCATTGAATGGTGTGTCCCATTCCTCTTTAAAGTATTTTAATTAATTCTTATCATACATAAAGAATGTGAATTATCATTTTAAGATGACTCTAAGTAGCCTATCTTTTACTAAATTGATGTATTTTCATTCCTAGTCACAGTGTGCTCAGTATGCTGCTGACAGAAGAGAGGAGGAGAAGATGTGTGATCATCTTATCAGTGCTGCAAAGCATCGTGATCATGTTACAGCCAATCAATTGAAACAGAAGATACTCAACATACTGACAAATAAGCACGGTGCCTGGGGAGCTGTTTCTCACAGGTAGGCTGCAAACCTGAAATGTGCAGTTTTAAAATAGTACTTGCAAAGTTTAAGAGAATCAGTCATTATATAATAGAAATAAGAATGTACAAGGAGCTAGTATTGCTAAAATATATTTCCTCTGTTAAGTCTTTTAATAGAATTGGTTGGGTTGGAAGGGAT
The DNA here is from genome assembly GCA_013396835.1 of Psilopogon haemacephalus. Classification (NCBI taxonomy): domain Eukaryota; kingdom Metazoa; phylum Chordata; class Aves; order Piciformes; family Megalaimidae; genus Psilopogon; species Psilopogon haemacephalus. The sequence goes on along the minus strand of VWZI01008873.1, from coordinate 3,256 downwards.
CTTAAAGACCATCTAGTTCCAGACTGGTAAGATTCACTGGTAAAATTAGTCTTAACTCACCTATAACAAAACTGTAGTCAGTGCCAGCCAGGCACAAACTGCTTATGCCTAAAGCAAAACTTACATTTTACTTAATTGTAGCATGTGCAAAACTGAACATAACTGAACTGCAGCTCAATTTTGCCAGTACTCTTGTTTGAAAAAAAATAAATTAAAAATGAAACCACCATCAAAATAGAGAATTTTTACAGTATCTAAGTGATATCCTAAGTATTTGAGGTTTTAATCAGAGCTGGATTGGGTACTAGCTTTAAAAGTTCATTCTATTAAACACAAAATTGAAATTAAACATTTTCATATATCATGCCAAAAGCCAGAGCCTTTCTCTTCTGAATCACGAAAATAGCCAGTGGCTAAGGTGCTGACCCTCATGTGGAAGACTGGAGCTGAAATTGCTCCCTTCCTTCATTCAGAGCAAGGTCTTGAACCTGAATGTACAACGTGAATGCCCTGCCTGCAAAACTAGAGAATGACAAATCTCTCTTGTTTTGCATGCTAGCCACAAATATTTTATTATTTGTTCAGGGTAGATGAGCTCAAATGAGAAATCAAGGGAATTCTACTTCAAAATACCCACTTTTTTACAATTTTATTTTCTACCTAAAGCCTGTTTAAGTCTGCCATGAGTTAGACAGAGCAGAACAGAAAGTTGCATTTTAGCTGTAAAAAACCCTTTCAGTAAAAAAGTAATTGAGCCTGGTGGATTAAAACATAGAATCATAGAGTGGTTTAGGTTGGAAAGAGCCTCAAAGATCATCCAGTTCCAACCCCCCGCCATAGGCAGGGACACCTCCCACTAGAACAGGTCACTCAAGGCCTCATCCAACCTGGCCTTGAACATGTCCAGGGAAGGCACATCCACAACCTCCCTAAGCAACCCATTCCATTGTCTCACCACCCTCACTGTAAAGAACTTCTTCCTAACATATAGTCTAAATTTATCCTTTCCCAGTTTAAACCCATTACCCCTCATCCTGTCTTTAGAAGACCTTGTGAATAGTCCCTCCCCAGCCTTCCTGTAGGCCCCTTTCAGATACTGGAAGCCTACTATAAGGTCTCCTCAAAGCCTTCTCTTCTCCAGGCTGAAAAGCCCTAACTCTCTCACCCTGTCCTCTTAGCAGAGGTGCTCCAACCCTCTGATCATCTTCATGGCTTTGCTCTAAATAAATATTTTCTTTAAAAAAAATAATTGATTTAGCTTGAATAGATATCTAGTGCTTAAACCTGTTTAAGAAAGTTACCAAGCAATAAATTTGACACGTTAGTAATAATGTTTAATGAATTACACATATACTGTTCATTCGTATTTCAGTTCTGTACTGTTGGTTCCTGCAATTACACTGTGTTTTAAAAACTTTTTTTTTTGTTGTTCATCGTCATTATATCTTCCAAAGAAATAACTATTTCCTGAATGATGATAGAGGTGTATTTATTTTTTTAAGATGGTAGGAACTGTGGAAACTGTGTTACAGAAACTCTGTAGTCTAACTCCACAGATATCCTGGTGGAAATTACAAAAATGACAAGTGAAGATTGTGATATGGTTAATTCATAACAGCCTTAGTCTATAATAGGCACTTGTGATATCTCTAGTTGAGGCTTAAAGCTGTGTATCTGGAGACTTGAACTTAAGGAAGATAAGTGCAATTTTCAGTCGTTTTAATATCTTTGGGTTTTTTTAATAATGTAAACTTAAGCAACAAGCGAATGACAGTGAATACTTTGCAGGCTTAATTCAGTTCATGGTCATTAACATTTTCAGAAGACAATATCTTCTTTGGGCCAGATGACTTTCCTCTCCTGGGTTGTTGATGGCATCCTAAATAGGAACAGACCCCTGCTACAGCTTTTTTTGCTCTTCGGTTCATGATAGGTTTTGATGGGCCATGAAGCAGGTTGACACCTGTGACAAACCTATCAAATTTCTACATCAAGCAAAAGAATTTTTCATTTTATTCCTGCCATGCCACTTCCCAGTGTGTCCGCTTCTCAATTATTTGCAGTGCTGCTTTCCCATTTCAGCACTTGCTGTGTTAGGTGCAGCTGTTGGCTTGGTTGTATTTTAGCTGCTGGCTGCTGCTTAGCATGGAGAATGAAGGACATGATGACAGCACACATGTCCAAATGGAGTTCTCCATTTACAGAAGCCAATCAGGGAGCAAGTGGCCTTGTACTGCAGGTCTCACCGTGTGCCATGGTAGCTGTGTGATCCACCACACAACTGCACCTTCTGTTGTTAAGACCTAGTGGACAGAATGGAAAGGCCTAGAGTGGTACCAGGTATGGGCAGATGCCCAGTAGGACAGCCTCCAAGCCTTGTTAAGGACCAAGGTCACTGATTCTTAGTGGACAGATTTAAAAGGCTTCAAGCACAGAAAGTAGAGAGGAGTCTCATTAAACTGCTCAGTCGCAGTTAATTAGGTAGCTCCTCCAATACTTTTTATATGATATAAATTAAAATGGGTTCTAAAATTGTATATACTTCTGATCTTGGCTGGCAGAAGACACAACAGACCTCAAGTTTCTATTTTTAATTCCTGACAAATAGTTACCATGTTTGCAATCTCTTTATAAACTGATGCTTCTCTGTGCTCCAGGAGATACAAACTAACTGGAATATAGAATTACATTTTGAGAAAAATAATAATGATAAGTTGAAACTCCAGACCTTTAGACCTCTGTAGTGACTCCATCATTTCTGTTGGAAAGAGTGTTTGCAGTTCTGAAGGAACACTGCTTGTCTCCTCTCCATCTCATGGGCTTGGAGACCATTCACTGAAATGGTGAATTAGAGATTGTTCTCAGACTCAGAAGAGGCAGAGAAAGAAGCAGGTAACATCTTCTGCATGATAAATACCTGGGCAATAGTAGTGCAAAATGGACAAGATAGGTAAAAATCTATTTGGGTGAGAATGAGTGCAACTGTTAAAAGCTTCAATTCTCCATCACATACACAATCTGCAGCTACTGGTTTACTGATAATTGTAGCATATAGTACACATATATTCGTTTTTGTTTATCTCTCTTCAAGGTAAAGCACATAAGTGCTGTAGTGATATGGGCAGGCAGGATTTTTATTTTTCAAAAGAAATGTCATTTAGTAATTTTGAAATCCAGGAATTTCACCATGTAGTGGGTTTGCAGTGACCTACCCCCCCAACTTTTGAAACCCCGGCTAAAACTCAGAAAAACACAC
>VWZI01008870.1:8007-22826 GCA_013396835.1 Psilopogon haemacephalus | reverse complement strand
CACTGCTGCAGTCCCCTCAGCATCCTCACAGCCCTCCCCTGGACCATCTCCAGCAGCTCCTGTCCCTCTGCCACTGTGGAGCCCCAAACTGAAGGCAGTGCTCAAGAGGAGGTCTGAGCAGGGCAGAGCAGAGGCAAAGGAGAACCTCCCTGGATCTGCTGGACACACTCTGCCTGATGCCCCCCAGGACCCCCTTGGCCCCCAGGGAAGCACAGCTTGGACCTTCCCCCGGCTGCTCCTGCTGTGCCTGCTCCTATCTTCCCCCCCTGGCTGTTTTGGCTGCTGATTGAACCCATCCCCATCCTCTTTAAGGTTACTCTCCCACCCCGCCCCCTCTACCCCCCCCATAAAAGCTTCTTCTCTTTTGTGCTCGTTTGAGGCTAATTGGAGGATTTTCATGATAAATACAATTCTAGGCTGAGAGAGGCCAACATTGATGATGACTCCTTCACTCTTAGCTTTGCTGAGATATACAAACAAATCCAAACATAGGCAAGGCAGAGCTGCTGGGGTTGCTCTGGCTGCTGATCTCTCCCTGCCTTCCAGCTGGATCTGTGTCACTCCACTGATCAGTTTCTGCTTTTAATTCCCCTAACTGGGATAAGATTGAGTGCTGGGGGGGAAGGTGGCAGGGTGGTTGGGAATCCCTTTTGGGGACTCTGATCTCTGGGAGGGCTGTGGTGATTCCAGTCCCAACCCCCTGCCATGCCCAGGGACACCCTACCCTAGAGCAGGCTGCCCACAGCCTCTGCCAGCCTGGCCCCAAACACCTCCAGGGATCTGGCCCCAAACACCTCCCTGCAGGGCCAACCCATTCCAGCCTCTCACCACTCTCCTGCTCAACAACTTCCTCCTCACCTCCAGCCTCAATCTCCTCACCTCCACCTTTGCTCCATTCCCCCCACTCCTCTCACTCCCTCACACCCTCCAAAGTCCCTCCCCAGCTTTTTTGTAGCCCCCTTCAGATCCTGGAAGGCCACCAGAAGGTCCCCTGGGAGCCTCCTCTTCTGCAGCCTGCACAGCCCCAACTCTTTCAGGCTGTGCTCACAGCAGAGCTGCTGCAGCCCTCTCAGCATCCTCGGGGCCCTTCTCTGCACCCCTCCAGCATCTCCACATCCCTCTTGTCCCAGGGGCTCCAGCACTGGATGCACTACTCCAGGTGGGCTCTCAGCAGAGCACAGCAGAGGGGCAGAATCCCCTCCCTGGCCCTGCTGCAGCCCAGGATCCACACCCCCACCTCTGTCTCAGAGCTCAGCTTCCAAAGCACCACCCTGTGCTTGGAGAGAGGAAATTCAATCCCTCCTTCCCGGGATGAAAAGGGGATTCAAAGCTGTCTGCTGCCTTTGAGGCCCAAGAGGCAAATCGCTGCTGCTGGAGGATGCCAGTGTGGAGGGGGCCAGGAGCCTCTTCTGCTGGCCCTGCAGGGCTTGTGGGGCTATCACCACACAGGCAGAGCCATGGGGAAGGAGCTGGGAGGACGCTGCTGAGCCTCTCTCTCCTCTGGTCTCAGGCAGCCTGGGCTGCTGCTTGCTGCATGAGGAAGATTCTCTTGCCCTAAATTCTCCTTGGAAGAGGAAGTAAAGCAGGCACAGCTCCAGGGGGCAATTAAGGAAACCAACAGCAATCAGGAGCTTGGGCCCATCTGGGATGGAAGGAGAGAGAAAGATTCCTCTTGCCACCAGGCCTGAGCCTGAGGAGGCTGCAGCCTGGCAGAGTGAGGGGGAAGCAGAGCCCCCAGCCTCCTCCTCCTCCTCCTCTCCTGGGGCTCTGGCTTGGCACCAGCCCAGCTCCTGCCACAGCTGCTGCTGGGAGCCCTTCCTGTGAACCAGCAAACATCCAAGGGCCAAACCCAGGCTGCCACACTCTGCAGTGCCCCAGTGCCACCCCAGAGAACCAACAAAGCCCTTCCTGAAGCTGCCAGCCACAATCAGGGCAGCAGGAGCAGGAGCTGGGGGTGCTGAGGTGCTGGTGGGCAGCAGGAGCAGGAGCTGAACCTGCTGGGGTGCTGGTGGGCAGGAGGAGCAGGAGCTGAGCCTGCTGGGGTGCTGGTGGGCAGCAGGAGCTGAGGCTGCTGGGGTGCTGGTGGGCAGCAGGGCACTGTGAGCTTACATCAGCAGCTCTGTTGATGAGCTGAGCTGCTCCTGTGCCTCAGGACAGCAGCTCCTGCTGCACAGCCCTGCCAAGGAGCCCCATGCTGATCTGAGGAGAGCAAGAGAGGTTGCCCAGGGGCAGAGGAGCCCTGGCAGCTCCCCACACCCCCCGAGCTCAGCCAGCAGTGGGATCAGGGCACAGCCACCAAGCCCCTGCAGCTATAGCACAAACATCCCCTGGCAGCAAGGGGGAAGGTGGGCAGGGAGGCTCCTCCAGAGCCACTGCCACCAACCAGCAAGGCCTTGACATGCTTGAGCAGCTCTGCTGCTGACAGGAGAAGGCAGAGGCCAAACCTGAATCCTCTCTTTCCTGCTTCACATCTGCAGCCCTCCTGCCCTCAAAAACACAGAGCCCAGAGGAGGACCTCAAGGCACCAAGTGAGGTCCCCGAGGAGCTGCATGTTGGGAGCTGGCAACCCCCCCCGCCCCTCAGCCCTTTCCCCAAGGCCTGGGCTGCACACACAACGTCCAAAGGCACTGGAGAAGCTGAGGCAGGAGGGCTCGGCACAGCCCCAGCTCCCTCCAGGCATTACCGACCCGGCTCGGAGCAGGGCTGAGGGCTCGCCCAGCTGGGCTGCCTGGGCCACCAGGGGCAGCAGAGCCTGCAGAGAGCAGCAGAGCCTGCAGAGAGCAGCAGACCCAGCCAAGCTCACAGACGGCTCCAGCCTCGCCGCAGCTCCTGCAGCTCCGTGGCCCAGCTCAGGCAGAGCAATGCAAAGCTGCACAGGCTGCGCTGCTGCATCGCCTGGGCTACGGCAGCTGCACTGCTGCCGCCAGCAGGCTCTGCTCTCCCTGCAGCCCAGGGAAGGGGAGGGAAAAACCAAGGCGGGGAGAAGGTGCTCGAGGTGCCGCTGGCGCTCAGGGCAGGCGGAGCAGCGGCAGGGGGCAGCGATTTCTCCCCACGGCCGGCGGAGAGCCCGCGGCAGGGCTGCCCCTTGCCGGCACAGAGCCACGGAGCCTGCCCCGGCCCGCACCGGGGGTGGGCACCACGCAGGGGGGAGATGATCACAGACTCAGCATCCCTAAAGCACATCTAGCCCAGTGGGCACCACTCAAGGGGGGAGATGATCACAGACTCAGCATCCCTAAAGCACATCTAGCCCAGTGGGCACCACTCAAGGGGGGAGATGATCACAGACTCAGTATCCCTAAAGCACATCCAGCCCAGTGGGCACCACGCAGGGGGGGAGATGATCACAGACTCAGCATCCCTAAAGCACATCCAGCCCAGTGGGCACCACTCAGGGGGGAGATGTCACAGACTCAGCATCCCTAAAGCACATCCAGTCCAACCCAGCACTGCCCTCAGCACCACAGCCACAGGGATGTGAAACCCTGGGGAAGGGTCTGGAGGGCTGGGGAGGAGCAGCTGAGGGAGCTGGGGCAGGGGTTTGAGCCTGGAGACTCCAGCACAGCCCTGGGCAGCACAGGTCCCAGCTGGCCTGGCAAGCTCTGCACACAAGGACACTGCACAGCCTCTCTGGGCAGCCTGCTCCAGGCCTCCTGCACCCTCACAACAAACAACTTTCTCCTCCTGCTCACATCCAACCTCCTGCCTCACACTTTGTGCCCTTGGCCTGTTCCTGGGCAGCACTGAGCAGAGCCTGGCCCCAGGCTCTTGCCCCCCACAGCTCCTTCAGCTCTTGCTGAGCATTGCTCAGCTGCCCTCTGGGGCTGCTCTGCTGCAGGCTCTCAGCCCCAGGGCTCTCAGCCTTTGCTCCTGCCACAGCTGCTCCAGGCCCCTCAGCAGCTTTGCAGCCTGCCCTGGGCTCTCTCCTGCACTCCTCTGGATCTTCAATCACATTGGGTGATTCTGTGCTCCACAACCTCCCTGGGAAACTGTGCCAGTCTCTCACCACCCTCAACCTTTGCCAGGGTCTCATCACCTCTCAACCTGTGCCAGGGTCTCATCACCTCTCAACCTTTGCCAGGGTCTCATCACCTCTCAACCTGTGCCAGGGTCTCATCACCTCTCAACCTTTGCCAGTGTCTCACCACCCTCAACCTGTGCCAGTCTCTCCCCACCCTCACTGCAAACAACTTCCTCCTAGCATCCCATTTAAATCTCCCCTCTGCCAGCACCATCAGCTCTCTCCAGGTGCCATTGGGATGGCCTTGGAGCAGCCTCTGAATGAGGACCTAAGCACGGAGGCAGAGAAAGGACCCGGAGAAAGGGAGAAGGAAGGAGGGCACTGCTGGGGACCAATGCCTGTAGTTACCTTCCACAACAAAGCCCCAGCAGGGAGGGGAGGCAAGGAAAAGGAGAACGAAACTCAACTCATTAAGCTGCTCTCTCATCTGAGGAGCTGCTGACAGCTTCGGCAAGGGGAGTGGACCCTTGGGACCCAAGGACATTGGATTCCTCTCTCCCCCCTCCCTCCATCCAGCTCCCCACAGCCCAGCTGTGTTTGAACAAGCACTTCACAAGCACCCCCTGCAGAGGCAAAGCGGAGCTGGCCCCGCTCAGCTCGGCTGCTTCTTGTCATCCCTCTCTCTTCAAGCCAATTAAGGGATGGCTCTTCAAGTGCTCTAACCTCAGAAGAGCCTGAACCCTCCGGAGAGAACTGGGCAGGGGCAAGGTGCCCATCTGGAGCCTCCTGTGCTTCTCCTCTGCAAACATCTCAGCCCCTCCACCCCACAACCCTCAGCTCCCTTCTCCCACAGCCTTCTGCAGCTGCTGCCCCTTCCCTCCTGCTTTTTCCTCGGCCCCAAAAGCAATTCCTGCTGCCACCAGGCACTGCCAGCCCTGGTGCCTGGCAATGTCTGCTCTGTGCTTTAAGGAGCCACCCTAGGAAATGCCTCTGAAGGCTTCCCAGGTGGCAAAAGTTTGTCCCCTCCATGGTCTGTCCTTTTCAGCCTGCTCTGGTTGGGTTGGAAGGGAGCTCCAAGATCAGGCAGTGCCAACCTCCCCTGTCACAGGCAGGGACACCTCCCACCAGCACAGGCTGCTCAGGGCATCACCCAGCCTGGCCCCAAACACCTCTCCAGGGAGGTTGTGGAGCACAGAAGCACAGGATCACAGAACCCTGGAGTGATCTGAGCTGGAAGGGGCCTTAAAGATCATCCAGTGCCAACTCACTAAGTTACCCAAGGCCTCATCCAGCCTGGTCTCCAACCCCTCCCTGGGCAACCTGTGCCAGGCTCTCCCCACCCTCACTGCAAACAATTTCTTCCTCCTCTCCACTCCCCCTCTCCCCTCTCCCAGCTCAAAGCCATTGTCCCTCAGCCTGGCCCTCCAAGCCCTTGTCCCAAGTCCCTCCCCAGCTCTCCTGCAGCCCCTTCAGGTTCTGGCAGGCTGCTCTGAGGTCTCCCTGGAGCCTTCTCTTCTGCAGGCTGAGCAGCCCCAACTCTCCCAGCCTGTCCCCACAGCTCTCTGCTCTCCACTGCCCTACACAAAGCTTGCTCATCATAGAATCACAGAGTGGGTTGGGTTGGAAGAGACCATGAAGATCAGCCAGCTCCAACCCCCCCTGCCAGGGGCAGGAACATCTGCCACCAGCACAGGGTGCTCAGGGCCTCATCCAGCCTGCCCTCTAACACCTCCAGGGAGGTTGTGGAGCACAGAACCCAAACCTCCCTGGGCAGCCTGTGCCAGGCTCTCCCTGCAAACAATTACTTCCTCCTCTCCACTCTCCCTCTCCCCTCTCCCAGCTCAAAGCCATTGTCCTTCAGCCTGTCCCTCCCAGACCTTGTCCAAAGTCCCTCCCCAGCTCTCCTGCAGCCCCTTCAGCTACTGGAAGGCTGCTCTGAGGTTTGCCTGGAGCCTTTTCCTCTCCAGTCTCAATCTGCCTTCTCCCAGCTCCCTGGGCAAACCTGTCCCAGTGTCTTCCCACCCCAGTTTTTCCTCAAAGCCATTGTCCCTCAGCCTGTCCCTCCCAGCCCTTGTCCCAAGTCCCTCCCCAGCTCTCCTGCAGCGCTTTCAGGCACTGCAAGGCTGCTCTGAAGTCTCCCTGGAGCCTTCTCTTCCCCAGGCTCAAAAGCCCCAACTCTCCCAAGCCTGTCCCCATAGGGGAGGTGCTCAAACCAGGTCTCAAAGCAGGATGGGCATGTTGGGGAGGGGGCTACAAACGTGGGCAGGGCACAGCTCCAAGGAGCTGGTTCAGTCAGCTAGGAAAAGATGCAGGACAGAGCTCCTGTGCAAGGGGGATCCCTCCTGTGAGCTAGAAGAGAAAGGGTTTGGGCTTCCCACAGCACACAGGGCTGGGTCCTGCCACTCTGCCAGCACAGCCTGCCCAGGGCATCTGCAGAGGTGCAGAATCCACAACAGCCTGCTCCAGGACTCTGCCACCCTCACAGATCCTCCTCACCTTCAGGTGGCACTTCCCATGGTCAAGTTTGTGCTCATTGCCTCTGGTCCTGTTGCTGGGCACCACTGAGGTCTTCCCTAGGACTAGAGAGATGTGGGACTAAGACTGTGGGCCCAGAAGAGCCAGGAAGGTCTGATGGGACTGCAAAGCAGGCACTCAGAACCATCCTTCCCTCCCCCCCAGCAACATTTCCCTCAGGTGGGGAAGGCTGGAAGAGGAGATTTAGTGGTGCCCACCCACCTAAATTGCTGCTCCCCTCAGATTTATGCTGCAGCCTCTAGAGCTGTTAAGGTAAAACTGGAAGAGTGGTAGTAAAAGAGAGGAAGAGAAGAAAGGAGCAGAGAGAGAGAGAGAGAGGGAGGGGAAATGGATCAGGAGCAAGAGCAGAGCTGCAGAGCTGCAGAGCTGTCTGCTCCCATCTGTCACATCGCCCCAGACTAAACCCTCTGCATTTCCAGCTGCTGGGACCCCTTCAGAGGGGGGCACAGGCAGGCTGCAGCCACCACAAACCCATCCAGCTGCTCTCCAAACCCATCCAGCGCAGAGCTCTCACTGTCAGCCTGCAGACATGCAGCAGGCAGAGAGTGGCAGGCAAGGTCCAGGACATCCACAGGCTGCTGCCTGCTCACAGAGCTGCTCCACAGCAGCCACCGAGGCACCAAGGGACAGCAGAAGGGACACCTCCATCCCCTGCCCTCTGCCTCCTCATCCCAGCCCTCCTGGGTACCATTCCTAGAACAGGGCAGCAGAAGGGACACCTCCATACCAGAGGCCTGCATCCCTCTGCCTCCTCATCCCAGCCCTCCTGGGTACCATTCCTAGCACAGGACAGCACAAGAGACACCTCCATCCCAGAGGCCTTCATCCCCCTGCCCTCTGCCTCCTCATCCCTGCCCTGTTTGGGTACCATTCCTAGCACAGGACAGCACAAGAGACACCTCCACCCCAGAGGCCTTCATCCCCCTGCCCTCTGCCTCCTCATCCCAGCCCTCCTGGGTACCATTCCTAGCACAGGACAGCAGAAGGGGCACCTCCACCCCAAAGCTCATCCTCCTGCCTTCTGCCTCCTCATCTCAGCCCTGACTGGATACCATTCCTACCTCCTGAGGTATGAGGTGAGCTATATCCCCCCCAGGTATCAAAGATTACATTGGGTGCTTCTGTGCTTCACAACCTCCCTGGGTAACCTGTGCCAGTGTCTCAGCACCCTCAACCTGTGCCAGTCTCTCACCACCCTCACTGCAAACAACTTCCTCCTAACGTCCAGTTTCAATCTCCCCTCTGCCACTTCAAACCCATTCCTCCTCCTCCTCCTGTCATTACCATCCCTTGTCAATAGTCCATCCCCAGCCCTCCTGTAGCCCCCTTCAGATCCTGGAAGGCTACTATAAGGTCTCCTGGCAGCCTTCTCTTCTCCAGACCCCAAGCACCACATCCAAAGCACCTTTCAAGGCAGCCAGGCTTGGGGACTGCACCACTTCCCTGGGCAGCTCATCCCAGTGCCTGACCACTCCTGCTGGGAAAATGTTTCCTAATGTCCAGTCTAAGCCTGCCCAGAGGCCATTCCCTCTTGTTCTGTCACTGCTGACCTGTGAGCAGAGCCCAGCAGCAGCCTCACCCCAACCTCGTCTCAGGGAGCTGCAGAGAGCAATGAGCTCTGTCCTCATCCTCCTCTGCTGAGCACAGGGGCACAGTCCCTGCCCTGCTCCAGCCCAGGCTGCTGCTGCCCTCCCTGCCCACCTGGGCACCTCCTGGCTCATCTCCAGCTGCTCTTGACAAAAAAGCATTGAGAGGAAGGCAAAAGCTTCCCCAGCCAAAGGTTTGCTGTGGGGCAGCAGCAGGGCTGAGAGCAGAGCCAGGTGCTGGTGCCCTTCCTGGCCACTTGGTGCAGCAGATCCCTGGGTGGAGCAGATGCAGCTCAGCCCCCCAGCTGCTAGCAGCATTCAGCCAGGGCTTCTCTTCCCTCCCTGTGTCCCTGCACAGCTGCTCCTCTGTTCCTTGTTCCAGCCCAGGGAACAAAGGCCTGTAGAGGCTTCAGCTGTGCCCATCCCCTCCACACACAGGCACCAACCTCCAGCCCAGCTGGCACCAGCACAGCCTCACGGTGCCAGGGCCAGCCTGGGGGAGATGAAGGAGCCAGACAAGGGGGGAGGTGGGAAGGTGGAGACTGCAGCCCTCTAGAACCACAGCACAACTGGAAGGGACCTCTGGAGATCCTTCAGCCCAATCCCCCTGCCAGAGCAGGAGCACCCAGAGCAGGGCACACAGGGACACAGCCAGGTGGGGCTGGAAAGTCTCCACACAAGGACACTGCACAGCCTCTCTGGGCAGCCTGCTCCAGGCTCCAGCACCCTCACAACAAACAACTTTCTCCTCCTGCTCAGCTGGAGCCTCCTGGGTGCCAGCTTGTGCCCACTGCCCCTTGGCCTGGCCCTGGGCACCAGTGACAAAAGCCTTGCCCCTGCTTCTTGCCCCTCACCCTCCAGATGTGCACAGGCATTGCTCAGCTGCCCCCTGGGGCTGCTCTTCTGCAGGGCTGTCAGCCTTTGCTCCTCACACAGATGTCCATCATCTGCCCTGTCCTGTGCCCCTGGACTCTCTCCAGTAGTTCCCTGTCCCTTTTGAGCTGGGGAGCCCAGGGCTGAACCCAGGGTCCTGGTGTGACCTCAGCAGGGCAGAGCAGAGGGGCAGGAGAACCTCCCTTTACCTGCTGACTCCTCTTCATGCCCCATGCCAGGACACCACTGGCCTCTTGGCCACCAGGGCACATTGCTGCCCCACAGGGAACTTCTTGCCTCCCAGCATGCCCAGATCCTTCTCCTCAGCAGCTCTCCCCTCAGCTGTCCAGCTGCAGGAGGTTGCTGCTCCCCAGGGACAGGACTCTGCACTTACTCCTGCTGAACCTCATCAGGCTCCCAACAAAGCTTCTGAACCACATCAGAGACTCCAGCCCAGAGCCACCAGAGGCAAACTGGACCAAGTTACTGGTTGGAGGAGCCCAGCCCCCGGCTCCAGCAGTGTTGGAGGGAGGCAAAGAGCTGCAGAAGAAGGGAAGGAGCTGCTGGCTGTGGAGGGGGAGGAGCTCCCTGGCAAGCAGGAGCCTGCTCCTTCCCTTCCCTCCCCTCCCAGGTCCAGGACAGCAGCAGGAGGAGGTCAGTGCAGGCCCAGCTGCCTGCAGGGCAGATGCTGTTAGGTGGCTGAGCTTGGAGTGTGCTCCCCAGCTGCTTCCCAGAGCCCCAGGAGAAGAAAGGAGCTCCTCCCTCACGCTCTCCTACATTTGCTCTTTCCTTCCTTGCAGCAGCTCTGAGCTTCCTGCTGCCAGCACACCCATCCCTCAGCCCCTTCCTGAGGACTGAGAGGGCTCCACAGCTCCAGGTCCAAGCAGGACACCTCTTAGTGGGGGCCAGGTCAGGGAACACCAGCCCAAGCTCCTGCCTCTGCAGCCAAACAGTGTCAGGAGGCTGAGGAAGCAGGGGGGGCTCTGGAAAATGAACCTGCACTGCCTTCTCTTGCTGCTCCATGCTCTGGAAGCACAAATTCACCACCCACCAATCCCTCTCCAACCCTATGCCCGAGACAACTGCAACCTGGGGAGAGGTCAGGCCCAAAGTGAGTGCCACAGGGCTCCAGCAGCCCCTGCCCACACACTGCCAGGGCACAGCAGCTCCTGCTCAGCAAAGCCTCAGCTCCAGCAGCCCTCCCCAAGGAGCTGGAGAGGGCAGGAGCATTGCTCCATGTACAGATCAGCCCAGGATGCCAGGATGTCAGGGGCTGGAAGGGACCCAAGGAGCTCCTCCAGTCCAACCCCTGCCAGAGCAGGACCATCCAAGCTAGCTCAGGGCACACAGCAACACATCCACACAGAGTCTGCAAAGGCTCCACACAAGGAGACTCCACAACCTCTCTGGGCAGCCTGTGCCACTGCTCTGGGACCCACACAGGCAAGAAGTTGCCTCTGGTGTTGAGCTGCAACCTCCTGTGCTGCAGCTTCCATCCATTGCTCCTTGGCCTATGGCAGGGAGCAGTGAGCAGAGCCTGTCCCTGTCCCCCCCCTCCTCACCCCCAGCCCTCAGACACTTCCAAACATTGATCCAATCCCCTCTCAGGCTTCTCTTCTGCAGACTCTCAGCCCCAGCTCCCTCAGCCTCAACTCCTTCATGCACTGCAGCATCCAGAGAGCACCAAAGCCACCTGGAGGGCCTGACCCTCCTCCCTCACAGGCAGGTGAAAGTGCTGCCTCCCCTTCTCAGGGCTGCCACAACAGCAGGGACAGGTCCCCTGTACCCTCCCTGCTGCCACAGCAATGCTCCAGGGAAGGGCTTGAGGCATTTCTGTGCAGCTTTTGGCCAACCTCACTGCACCATCTCCAGCTGACTCTGCCCTGGCTTCTACCTTCTCTTTGGAGGGAGCAAGCAGGCAGGAGGGCTCCTACCTGGGCACAGCTCTTAGAATGGGTTGGGTTGGAAGGGACCCCAGAGATCATCTCCTGCAACCTCCCTGCCATGGGCAGGGAAAGCTCTCAGCTAGGCTTGGGTGCCCAAGGCCTCATCCAGCCTGGCCTTCAGCATCTCCAGTGATTCTGTGCTCCACAGCCTCCCTGGGCAGCCTGTGCTGGGCTCTCAGCATCCTCACACTGCACAGTTTCTGCCTCAGCTCCACTCTAGCCCTGCTCTGCCTCAGCTCCAAACCATTTCCCCTTGGCCTGCCTCAGACACCCTCAGCAAAAGTCTCTCTGCAGCCTCCCTGCAGGATCCCTTCAGGCACTGCAGCAGCTCTGAGCTCCCCCTGGAGCCTTCTCCTCTGCAGGCTGCACCCCCCCAGCTCCCTCAGCCTGTGCTCACAGCAGAGCTGCTGCAGCCCTGCCAGCATCTTTGTGGCCTGCTCTGACCTCACTCCAGCAGCTCTGAGTGCTCCTTCTGCTGGGGCCAGCAGCACTGAAGGCAGGATTTGAGTTGGGGTCTCAGCAGAGCAGAGGCAAGGGGCAGGGTCCTCCCTCTTGCCCTGCTGCCCACACTGCTCTGCCTGCAGCCCAGGACACAATTTGCCTTCTGGTCTTTGACTTTTGCCAAGCTGTGCAGCTCACAACTCCTCCTGCACAGGAGGAGCTCACAGCAGAGCTCCTGCAGATGGGGAACAAAGAGAGAATCAGAGACCACATTCTGTGCTTCTGTGCTCCACAACCTCCTTGGAGGTGCTCAGGGCCAGGCTGGATGAGGCCTTGAGCAACCTGTGCTGGGTGGGATGATCTTAAAAGGTCCTTCCCAACCCAACCCATTGTGTCAATCTTGAAGGTCTCTTCCAGCCATGGCAACTCAATGCTTCTGTGCTGTCCATCCAGCTTGCCAGCCCTGCCAGCCCACTCCTCCTCTGGGTCTCGCTTCCTCCAGTAAGAAACACCTCCTGCAGACACCACTTCTGCTGATGCCATGGTTGGAGGTGGAATGCCAAGAGACAGAAGGGTGGGAAGGAGCTGCACACCAGCACATTCCCCCTCCCCTGGGGATGCCAGTGCCCTGCTATGAACACTGACATGGCCAGAGGTTGGCCACGAAGATGAGCAGAGGGCTGGAGCCATGAGGACAGCGTGAGAGTTGAGGCTGGTCAGTCTGGAGGAGAGAAGGCTCTGAGGAGATCTTACTGAGGCCATGTCCAGAGGACATGTCCAGAGAAGGGCCATGAGGAGGAGCAGAGGACTGGAGCTATGAGGACAGCCTGAGAGAGTTAGAATAGAATCAGCCAGGTTGGAAGAGAGCTCCAAGCTCCTCCAAGCTCCTCCAGTCCAACCTCTCACCCAGCCCTATCCAATCAACTAGACCATGGAATGGAATGGAATGGAATGGAATGGAATGGAATGGAATGGAATGGAATGGAATGGAATGGAATGGAATGGAATGGAATGGAATGGAATGGAATGGAATGGAATGGAATGGAATGGAATGGAATGGAATGGAATGGAATGGAATGGAATGGAATGGAATGGAATGGAATGGAATGGAATGGAATGGAATGGAATGGAATGGAATGGAATGGAATGGAATGGAATGGAATGGAATGGAATGGAATGGAATGGAATGGAATGGAATGGAATGGAATGGAATGGAATGGAATGGAATGGAATGGAATGGAATGGAATGGAATGGAATGGAATGGAATGGAATGGAATGGAATGGAATGGAATGGAATGGAATGGAATGGAATGGAATGGAATGGAATGGAATGGAATGGAATGGAATGGAATGGAATGGAATGGAATGGAATGGAATGGAATGGAATGGAATGGAATGGAATGGAATGGAATGGAATGGAATGGAATGGAATGGAATGGAATGGAATGGAATGGAATGGAATGGAATGGAATGGAATGGAATGGAATGGAATGGAATGGAATGGAATGGAATGGAATGGAATGGAATGGAATGGAATGGAATGGAATGGAATGGAATGGAATGGAATGGAATGGAATGGAATGGAATGGAATGGAATGGAATGGAATGGAATGGAATGGAATGGAATGGAATAGAATAGAATAGAATAGAATAGAATAGAATAGAATAGAATAGAATAGAATAGAATAGAATAGAATAGAATAGAATAGAATAAAGGTTGGAAGAGAGCTCCAAGCTCATCCAGCCCAACCTCTCCCCCAGCCCTAGCCCATGGCACTCAGTGCCCATCCAGGCTTGGCTTGAACACCTCCAGGGATGGGGACTCCACCACCTCCCTGGGCAGCCCATTCCAATGCCAATCTCTCTCGCTGCCAACAACTTCCTCCTAACATCCAGCCTGAACCTGCCCTGCCACAGCTTGAGCCTCTGTCCCCTCCTTCTGTCCCTGGGTGCCTGGCAGCAGAGCCCAACCCCAGCTGGCCACAACCTCCCTGCAGGGAGCTGCAGAGAGCAATGAGCTCTGCCCTGAGCCTCCTCTTCTGCAGGCTGCACACCCCCAGCTCCCTCAGCCTCTCCTCTTGGTGCTGTGCTCCAGGCCCCTCCCCAGCCTTGCTGCCCTTCTCTCAGCACCTTCCAGCACCTCAGCATCTCTCTTTAACTGAATTGAGGCTGTTTCAGTCTGGAGAAGAGAAGGTTCTGAGGAGACCTTATTGAGGACATGTCCAGAGAGCTCAAGCTGTGAGGACAGCCTGAGAGAGTTGAGGCTGTTCAGTCTGGCAGAGAGAAGGCTCTGAGGAGACCTTACTGAGGACATGTCCAGAGAAGGGCCACGAGGATGAGCAAAAAGCTGGAGCTATGAGGACAGCCTGAGAGAGTTGAGGCTGTGCAATGTAGAGGAGAGAAGGCTCTGAGAAGACCATATTGAGGCTTTCCAGTGTCTGAAGGAGGCTGCAAGAAAGCTGCTGAGGGACTCTGTAGGGTGCTGGGCAGTGATAGGGCTGGGGGGGAGTGGATCCAAACTGGAAGTGGGCAGATTCAGATTGGATGCTAGGAAGAATTTCTTCACCACGAGGGTGCTGAGACCCTTGCACAGGTTGCCCAGGGAGGTGCTGGAAGCCTCATCCCTTGGAGGTGTTGAAGCCCAGACTGGATGTGGCTCTGAGCAACCTGACCCAGTGTGAGGTGTCCCTGCCCAGGGCAGTGGGGGTTGGAGCTGGCTGATCCTTGAGGTCCCTTCCAGCCCTGCCCATTCAGTGATTCTGTGATCTCCCCCAGTCCCCAGCTGCCCCAAAGCCCCCCAGAACAGGGCTGTGTGGTGCTCCCCAGCAGCTGTGTCTTGCTTCCCAAACCCCCAGAAGCTGTGGGTGGCTCCCCCATGGCTTTCTCCTCCAGAAGTGCTGCTTCTGGAGAGCAAGGGGGAGGGACTGGTACAGCAAATGCCTTCCCACCAGCTGCCAACAACAAAAGCAGGGCTCCTGCCTGCCCTCTCAAAGCAGAAGGATTTAGATATATTTAGCATGGAGCAGAGCTTGTTCCTCCCTCCACAGTCAGAGGCCCAGAGGTGGTTTCATTCCTTTCTTAGGGAGGAAAACCACAAAGCCTCCGCAGAATGCTGGTGGGGGAAGCCCAGCAAAGCTTCTTCTCTGCCAAAGAAAGGAGCTGAGGGAGCTGCAGCCAAGCTGGATGTGTGGATCTGGCAGTGCTTTCCTCTCCTTGGAGGTGGGAGAAGGGAGATGGAGAGGGGAGAGGAGAAAGAAATTGTTTGTAGTGCAGGTGGGGAGAGACTGGCACAGGTTGCCCAGGGAGGTTGGGGAGCACAGAGGTCACATTCTGTGCTTCTGTGCTCCACAACCTCCCTGGGGGTGTTGGAGGCCAGACTGGATGAGGCCCTGAGCACCCTGGGCTGGTGGGAGGTGTCCCTGGGATGATATATATAGAATGGGATGGGATGGGATGGGATGGGATGGGATGGGATG
>VWZI01008869.1:0-12192 GCA_013396835.1 Psilopogon haemacephalus | reverse complement strand
CCCTTCCCTTCCCTTCCCTTCCCTTCCCTTCCCTTCCTTCTAACTCATTTTAATTCTCTTGCCCCAGATGAGTTGGATTCCCTCTCTTTCTGCTGGAAGTTTCAGTGCATGTCCTCCTCGGGCTTTTTTTTAGAGGAAGTAGCACAAGCTTAGTTTTAAAATGGTCGTTTTCATTTTAAAATTGAGGAACTAAAGCATGTGGAGCATTTGTCTGTTAGTCTGACCTCAAGAGATATTTTTTTTTTTTGTGTGTGTTGTGTTTTCATTTTGCTTTCTTTTTAACTTGCTGAGTTTGTAGCAGTAGAGAAACAGACTTTGTGGGCATCTTGAAGTGTTGCATCTTTAATTGCACAGACTTTTCTTTTTTTCCTTTTTTTCTTGGTGCAGAAAATGCTTGGCTATGAGGATAGTCCCAATGGCACTGCCCATTAGGAGCTACTTCATAGAATGAAGAGCTACAGGGTGGTGGTTTTAAAGCCGTGGAATGATGCTGTAAATTTGAGCTCGAAATTTGAGCTTGGCTGCTGAGGAAGTGGCAAAAAAATCAAACCCCCTCCCACAAACAAAGTCAAAGCAAAGTCAAGAGCAAGTCATTCTTCCAAAACCTCAAGCCAGCTGGGCTTTTTGCCCCCATGATTTGACTGGTTGGCCTAGAGGTGATGCTAAGTAAAGGAGAGACAAGCTGTGGGCAGATGGTAGTGAATTAGTTGGGGCAATTAATGAGGCAGGAGTTATCAAATATGCAGTTGTGTTATTTCCACAAAGCCCTGCCCACAAGCTATACCCAAAACAGTTAAATTTGGGCTCTAATTAGTCTGGGAGGATCTTCACGAGGATGCTTAGGGGCAACTCATTGATTTAGGAGAAGCAGAACGTTGGAAAAGGTTTAGCCACAAAATGGCTTTGCCCCACTTATAAACAGGCAGCCTGGAGCCCTAGGGCAAGTCTGTGCTACTCATGGCAGTGGAAGAGAATTCAGAGCTAGTCCCTGGCTCCATGGTGCAGTGTTGGAGCTGCTGACGGTCTTGAGAGCCCTTGAGAGGCTTCCAGATCTTCCCAGGCTCTAGCAGGGTGATGGGAAAGAGGCAGAAGAGCTCTGACCTGCTCCTGGTTCCTTTTGGCACAGAGGTTGGCAGAGGTGCAGGCAGAGCTCTTGCAGCTGTGCATAAAGCAGGATGTGTGTGGCTCTGCTCACCAGGGCCTGAGGCACTCAATGCCTTCTCCTGGGGAACCTCAGGCACTTCAGTTTGCAGGCAGTTCAAGCCCAAAACATCAGGGCTAAGCTGGTCTGAAGCATGAGGCAGAGCAGAAAATGTTGCCTGAGCTGAGAACAGTGAGGCAGAGCAGAGCAGAAGGCAGAGCAGGGCAGCACACACAGAAGTGGAGGCAGCACAGAGCAGCACAGCTGCTTGCAGCTCAGCTCCATTGCTATTCTTTGCCCCAGTGCAAAGGCTCCTTTGGCCACAGAGACACCAATCAATGGCATTTGCCACACTGACCAGATGAGGTGACCCCAGGGCTTGCTTACCCTTATTTGGGCAAGACACTCACAAATGCCCAAACACCTGTGGGTACCTGTTGATGACTTTGGGAGGGGACATCATGGCCCAAGCCTTTGTTTTTGTCCTGCCCTTGCTTCCCCCATCAGCAGAAGGGTGGGACAAGCCAGAACATTTTTTTTGCCTATCAGCCTTCAAGGACAGGTAGTTTAGATGATCATTCTTGATCTGTCAGAAGCAAGCTGCATCAGGTGTGGCTTCAGAAACATCCAATTGGAATGGTTTTGAGAAATAACCTAAGTTCCATTTTTCCAATGCTGCATGACCCATTTGATTCTAAAACCAGACGTGGAAGATGTAGACCTTGGCCAAAACAATTGCAGCCAAGAACTATGCAAACAAATTCCCTGCTGCATCTCCTTCCCTGGAGGTGTTCAATGACAGATTGGATGAGTCCTTGAGCGACCTGTTGTAGTGGGAGATATCCCTGCCTATGGCACAGGGGGGTTGGAACTGGCTGAGCTTTGAGCTCCCTTCCAACCTAAACCATTCTATGATTCTATGATGAGACCTTGAGCGACCTGTTCTAGTGGGAGGTGTCCCTGCCTATGGCACAGGGGGGGTTGGAACTGAATGAGCTTTGAGGTCCATTCCAACCTAAACCACTCTATGATGAGGCCTTGAGCTACCTGTTCCAGTGGGAGTTGTCCCTGCCTATGGCACAGGGGGGTTGGAACTGGCTGAGCTTTGAGCTCACTTCCAACCTAAACCATTCTAAGTGGAGCATGTGAGGTTTTAATGCCCTCATTAACACCAACTTCCTGCTCTTCCTTCATCAGTCCGTTTTGGGTAGTACAGGAGCATGCTGCTCTGAACCTTTAGACAATGAGAACAATGCTGCCTTTTATACTCACTCTGCTTCCTGGGGGAGGGGGGCAAGCCTGAGGAGCTCCACCTTCAAACCCTGCCTACAACCTGCTTTTGTGTGGGGTCGGGGTGGTGGGGAGGGGGAGAGGCAGAGCAGTTCTGCCCTGCATGACTTGCCTTGCTCTCAGAGTACCAAACATTCAGCTTGTATAAGGGGATCTACCTGTGCAATTTAACTCGGTTCTTTTACTATATTTTTCTTCTCTTTATCCCTTTTTTTGTTTTGTTTTGTGGTTTTTTTTTTATTTTTCCCTGTTGATTTGTGTTCTTAAACTGCACCCAAGATGCCTTTGCAGCTTCTCCTGGGGAAGCCCCTGCAGCAGCTGAAGGGGCAGCAGCACCAGCTACCCCAACCCCTGTAGCAGCAGCTCTTGATGCATGCTCTGGAAATGGTGGGTTTTATGTCCTTGGATAGTCTCTTGTTTTGCTGGTTTGTTTTTGGTTGTTTTTTTTTTTGGCTTGTGTGTTGGTTTGTGGATTTTTAATTTGTTTTGGTGGTTTAAACTCCATGGCAGTGTGTTTTTTCTGAAACTCTCATCGTGTTTTTGCAATTGGGCCCAAGAAGCCTTAGACTTGAAGAGCATGCCTGACCAAACTGCCTGTTTCTGAGTAACTTTGTGCCCGCGTGGTAGGGCTGAGCCTCGTCAGCCGTAACCTGCTGACCTTTGGGTGGTCTGGTTGTGCTACTTTCTGTCTCAAACGGCCTCTGGAAGTTCTTCCCTTTAGTAACTTGACTGCTCAGCCCCTTTCAGCCAACCCCTCTTTTGGAAAAAACATGAAGTGAGGCGTCTAGACGAGTAAAGTGCGTGTTAGCCTGCCCTCCTCCGTGTATGTGCCTGTGTTTGCAGTATGTGCCTTTGCCTGTAGTTGCTTTGTTCTTGAACTGCCTCCCTCACTGATCCTAAGTATGCGTACACATCTATTTCCCCCCCTCTCCTTTTTACAAGACCCCTTTGCCCCATCCGAAGGTAGCGCAGAGGCTGCTCCTGAGCTGGACCTCTTTGCTATGAAGCCAACAGAGACTGCTGTTCCTGTAGTTACCCCTACAACTAGCGCAGCCACTCCAGTTCCTGCAACAACTCCTTCTCCAGCCGCTGCTGTCGCTGCTGCTGCTGCTGCCCCTACTGCTACTACAGCTGCTGCCACTACCGCCACTACCGCCACCACTTCTGCTACCGCCACCACCTCCGCTCCTCCTGCTCTAGATATCTTTGGTGGTAATTTTTTTTGTTTTTAACTCTTTGATCCTGGCGGATCGACTCCGTCGGGAGTGCAGAACGGTCAAGTGGTTGTTGCATGCGTGCCGTGCGCGAGGCTCTCGCGCCGGAGAGCCTCTTTAACCCCAAAGGTGGTGTTCAAAGCTTGAAAGTTCTGCTCTCGAGTCCTGCCTTGCCAAAGCCAGTTAAAGACGTGTTGTGTTCTTGGCCTTAGATTTGTTTGAGTCTGCTCCCGACGCACCTGCTGCACCCAAACCAGACGCTGCTCCTAGCATAGATCTCTTTGGTACAGGTAAAGAGAGAATTCTTCCGCTGCTCTGCTGCTTTGATGCTGTGTGATGGTGCAAACTTGACTTGGGCCATACTCACCTCTCAATTTTTCTTTTGTTTCTGGAAGATGCTTTCTCGTCCCCACCCCAAGGAGCTTCTCCTGTGCCTGAGAGTTCTCTTACTGGTGATCTCCTCTCTGGTGAGTGCTTGTATGCAGAGGCCATGCTGCAGACTTCCTGGGTTTGGGGGTTTTTTTGGGTGGTTTTTTTTTTTTTCCAAGAGTTAAGGGAAANNTTTTTTTCCAAGATTTAAGGGAAAAAAAAAAAAAAGACAAAAACCTTAATGCTAATTGACATCTTTAAGCTGAAATTCTAAATTGTGGGTTTGACTCTTTGGTCACAAGAAGTGGGGTCGCCGAAGATGCAAGCCATGGGCTGGCTGATACCGAAGTGGAGTAAGTGGTGCCCTTGGGAAAGCAAACCTTCCTCCGAGCACGAGGAAGACCTCAGTAGGCAATGCTGTGTTTGAAAGTGCCTTTCCAGTTGCTCCCTGAGAAATGTAACACTTCCTGTTTGCAGTTCTTGAGACTTGTGGCCTGAAGTTTACCCAAACCTTGTGGCGGTTCTGACTGGCGGAGATATTTAGCTATCATTACTGCCTTGCTGATACTAAATATTGTTTGTCCCATGCTTACTGAAGTGGATGCATTTGCAGCCCCCTCTCCTCTACCCACTGCCTCGCCAGCAAAGGTGGACTCTTCAGGTGTGATTGACCTGTTTGGTGGTGGGTATCTTTCCTTCCTCACCACTCTGGAGCTGAAATCACTTCATTGCCCTTAACCTTTGCGCTTGGCTGAAGCTGCAGGCTTCCCCTGCCCACGGCTTGTTTGTGTAGCATTCCATCCAAGACTGGCACGTCCAGCTCTTCATCTTGAACTGCAAAGAACCTGCCATTGTGGCCATTCTGTTGTCATGACACTTGTCACCCTGTCTCCATTCAGTGCATGCGTGGCTCTCCCTCGGGGGTCCCAGGACAGTCTGTTGTGTTCCCCTCCCCTTCTGTCGCGGTGCCTTCTCTCGGTTCCATTTCTCAAAGCAGCTAAAGCCTTGAGGGTGACTTCTCTGCAGGTGGTTATCTGCATCACAGGAGCTTTGTTGGATTTGATAAAGTGGGATGAGGCACAACCAGCTCTTCCACAGCATTCCTAAAGCGGCGAATCCTCAGCCGCTGGCAAAATAATTCCTCTAAAAAGATTTAATGTGGATCAGTAGGCTGTGGCTGGAACTGCTCCAAGCTCTCATCCAATTCCTTCACCTCCAAAAGGGCTTGAGCCTCCCCCCTGGAATGCTGTGGTTTGTGCAGGCTTTCTGAGAAGAGGCCCAGCTAGAAGAGAAGAGATTTAATTCAAGTGCTGCTTTGTTGCACCTCCTTTTTTCACCACCTGAACTTTGCGTCCGCGGTACCGCTTTGCCATGAAGGTGGCCGAGCACTTGCACTTTATCCTTCTGATGACTTAAGGGCTGAAGCTTCTGGAATGTTTTGTTTGTGCTAACTGATGAACTGAGATGTTTGATATTCAACTCCTTTTATGTTTTCTTGGTGCTTTCTGGAATTCACCTTTAGATGCTTTTGGAAGTAGCGCTCCCGAACCCCAGCCCACAACCCAGGCTGCTTCTAGTTCCTCAGCTTCTGCCGACCTGCTTGCTGGTAATAAACAATTTATTAAAAAAAAAAAAAAAAAATTAAATTCCTTGTTTTAGAGCAAAACTAAGAAGGGTCTCTAATGGTAGGGGTGGGATCTATTCCAAAATTAATATAGTGTATTAATTTTGATATGTAGCGATCTCACCACAGACCGTAATTTTTAATAATAGCAGGTTCTTTGCACTGTCGTGGCAAGGAGGGAAATAAACAGGGAATCTACAACACTTAAGACATAACTAGAAATAATACAACAAAGATTAAACTGGTTTGGAAAAAACAATCTTGTGGCTGATATGCTGCTTGCCCTCCAGAGAGACCCAAGAGGCTCCCTCCTGCTAAGGCAGAAGGCACAATAGAATTTGATTATGGAGATGCTTCTAGATCTTCCCAGGATCTCTGGTTGCTGTCTAGGCTGCTTTCTGGTTGCTGTCAAGGCTGCACTCACACTGCAGGCTCATGTTGAGCTTTTCATCACCCCAGACCCCCGGGTCCTTTTCCTCAGGGCTGCTCTCACAGCCAGTTGCCACCCAGCCTGGAATTGCTGCCTTCATGCGCTTTTGTGGCTTCAATTCTTTGCTGGAGTCATAGGTGTAAGCTGCAGCACAGGAGGTTGCAGCTCAACACATGGGCAACTTCTTGCCCATGTGGGTCCCAGAGCCCTGGCAGAGGCTGCTCCTTGTCTGGAGCCTTTGCAGACTCTGTCTGGATGTGTTGCTGTGTGCCCTGAGCTAGATTGTCTAGTCCTGCTCTGGCAGGAGGGGTTGGACTCGAGGATCATTTTGGGTGCCTTCCAACCCCTGACATCCTATGATCTGGAAGTCCCTTACTCCAGCTTATTCTGTTAGCAGAATTGCAGCTCTGCATGGTTGTGTTTATGTGCTCACCAGAGGCTCTCTGTGGTCTGAGGACTACCCAATGTTAAGTGAGACACCTCAGTGTGCAACCTGCTGCCAGTCGGTGCAGGTGGGTGCTGAAGCCATCTCAGAAGGCAGTTTCTAGTCCCTGCTCAGGTGTGGCCATGCCCAAGCAATGGTAAAGATGCAGAAGTAGTCCAGATCACTCTCAGTCAAGTCCAAGTGGAGCATGAACAAATGCAGGCTAGCAATTTAGTAGAGGCAGCTCCAGGGTTCTAAGGTAGAGGGTGACCTTTGGTTTAAATGCTTCTCCAGGAGGCCTTTGTATTAGTCTGTGGGTAGCTTAAGGCTGGAGATCAGGCTTTAGCCTGGTCTGAAACATATTCCTCATTTGGAGAGGTGTGCATTTATCAGAGGAGAGGCTTCAAAGATGCTGTCCAGCAGAAGATAACTCTGCTTAAGCACAGAAGATGACTTTTTGTTTAAATACTTCTCCAGCAGGCCTTTGTTTTATAGTCTGTGGATAGTTTAAGACTGAAACATATCACTCGTTGTGTGTGTTTATCAGGGGAGAGGCTTTAAAGATGCTGTCCAGCAGAAGGTAACTCTGCTTGAGCACAGAAGATGACCTTTGGTTTACATACTTCTCCAGGAGGCCTTTGTATTATAGTCTGAGCAAGTCTGCTAGTTTAAGGCTGAAACATATTAGTCATTTGGAGTTGGGTGCATTTATCAGGGGAGAGGCTTTAAAGAGGCTGTCCAGCAGAAGGCAACTCTGCTGAAGCAGACAGTGCAATGCCAAATATTTTATGTCCTTATCTGTACACTAAGCTAAAATTCCAGTGGGAATTATGCTCCAGATGGCTTGCACTTCAGCAGTGTGTGCTCTGTGCAGTCTGATGAGTCACCTTACATCAAAACCTAAGCTGTAAAAGGGATGTTATAAATCTAAATACTCAGGCAGAGCTGGGGCAGTAGAGATGAAAATATTATTTTTTTTTTAACCAAATATTTAATTTTTTTTTTCTTCACAAATACATTCAAGTGGATTTTAATCCTTTTTTTTTTTTTTTCCCCCCACCCTGGCAGATCTTGCCTGTAAGCATCACAGCATATTGCTGAGCATTTGTTCACCCTGGATAATGGCAGATGTATATAGCCTGCAGTGTAATCCAGTTCCCAAACTGAAGGGGTGCCTAGAGTTCATCTGGTGGCTCGGAGGCTTGTCCTTCATGCTTTATGAGTGCTTGGTTATACAAAGTGGTTATGTGCATAGTATTCTGAGTGTGTCTACTATGCATTGTTGTCTTCAGTGGTCTGATGTCAACAGAGTTGCTGCACACTTCTTGGCTTACTTAGGAAATGCAGTAGGAGGTTTTTCATGCTGCTGCATCCAGCCCTGCCTGAGTTTGCCTGCTGATCTAGGGTAGGGTGTCCCTGGGCATGGCAGGGGGATTGGAACTGAGTGATGCTTGTGGTCCCTTCCAACCCTGACTGATTCTATGCATCTGTGGTTCTATGAAATGCAGCAGGATATTTTCATGCAGCAGCATCCAGCCCTGCCTGAGTTTGCCTTCTGCCTGGTCTTAGGAAATGCAGTAGGATGTTTCTCATGCAGCTGCATCCAGCCCTGCCTGAGTTTGCCTACTGATCTGGGGTAGGATATCCCTTGGCATGGCAGGGAGATTGGAACTGGATGATCCTTGTCCCTTCCAACCCTGACTGATTCTATGGTTCTATGATTCTATGAAATGCAGTAGGATATTTCCATGCAGCAGCATCCAGCCCTGCCTGAGTTTGCCTACTGATCTAGGGTAGGGTGTCCCTGACCATGGCAGTGGGGGTTGAAACTAGGTCATCCTTGGTGGTCCCTTCCAACCCTGGCTGAGAAAGCTGGGGGTGTGCAGCCTGCAGAAGAGGAGGCTCAGGGCAGAGCTCATTGCTCTCTGCAGCTACCCGAAGGGTAGCCCCAACTCTTTCAGGCTGTGCTCACAGCAGAGCTGCTGCAGCACTCTGAGCATCCTCGGGGCCCTTCTCTGCACACCTCCAGCATCTCCACATCCCTCTTGTCCCAGGGGCTCCGGCACTTGATGCACTACTCCAGGTGGGGTCTCACCTGCAACAGCAGCAGGTCCTACAAGAATTGAGTTCTCTGCTCCTTTGTTCTGCCTCTGCAGCAGTCCAGAGAACAAACCTTGGAAGCTTTTAGTGGTGGCTCTGACAAAGCCTTCAGTTCCTTGGGTCATGCCTGGCATCCCAAGGATGCTCGTGGAGGTGTTTGCAGAGGTCTGGTGACAACTCTCTGCACCACTCTTGCCTCCTGCAAGCTGAGCTTTTGTTAGACGCAGCCCAGCCAGTCCGAGACTAACGTTTGCACCTCTCTTGTGTGGCTCTTTTCCAAGGCTTTGGAGGCTCCTTCATTTCTCCCTCTCCGTCCCCATCCCCAGTCACTCCAGCTCAAGGCAGCCTACTCCAGCCAAACTTCGATGCGGCTTTTGGGACAGCAGCTCCCACCACTGGCAGTTCCTTCGACGCATCAGGTGAGCCCCCGAGCTTCTCCCAGTGGGTGTTCTGTGTGTTCAGAGGAGTTGCTGACACCCTGTTCAGGCTCTGTGCAGGAGCCAGATCAGTCATTGCTCTCCTCTGCTGGAGGATGGGTGCATTCAGCCCGCTGGGTGCCCAAGAGACTCCTGAGTTCCTGTTGTGCTCTGCCACCTCGGTAAAAAAACTCCCAGACCCGAACAAAACTGATGGGAACCTTGCATGTGCTTGGTTGCATGGGTCAGGGTTTGTGCAAAGGGAAACAGCGGTTCTGAAAACGAAGTGTAGGGCCAGGCCGTCCTGCTGCTACTGCTGAAGCTTCTTCCTGAGCTTGCATGGCACCCTGGAGGCACCCAAAACAGGGACTGAGGTGGTGGTTCTCTGCCTGACTCTAAGCTTAAACGCTCATCACTGCTATCATTTTGTTTTGTATCTCTTCCATTCTATATATATATATTTATTTTTTTTTTCCACGCTGGGTCCTTGCTACAAACTTAAAATTGGTGAGTTCTGCAACTGTGCCAGAGGGACAAAAAAAAAAAAAAAACAGAAAAAAACCACAACCATAAGTTGAAGTAGTAGTGCTGCCTGCTTATTAGTTGCTTGCCAGCCCACCTTCTGCCCTTTCCTTGATGTCAGCATGGATCTCAAATACAGATCAGAAGATGGAACACTGGCATGAGATGGACCAGATGGTTTTGCTTCATGGGATCTAAAAGCTGAGCTTGTGGAGTTGGGTGGCTTCAGCTTGAGTGAGGAGGAGGACTTGAGCTTGAGGAGGAGGACTTGAGTTTGAGGAGGAGGACTTGAGCTCAAGAAGGAGGAGGACTTGAGCTCAAGGAGGAGGAGGACTTGAGCTCAAGGAGGAGAACTTGAGCTCAAGGAGGAGGAGGACTTGAGCTCAAGGAGGAGAACTTGAGCTCAAGGAGGAGGAGGACTTGAGCTCAAGGAGGAGGACTTGATCTCGAGGAGGAGGAGGACTTGAGCTCAAGGAGGAGGACTTGATCTCGAGGAGGAGTAGGACATGAGCTTGAGGAGGACAAGGACTTGAGCTCAAGGAGGAAGACTTGAGCTCAAGGAGGACTTGAGCTTGAGGAGGAGGACTTGAGTTTGAGGAGGAGGACTTGAGCTCGAGGAGGAGTAGGACATGAGCTCAAGGAGGAGAAGGAGGACTTGAGCTCGAGGAGGACAAGCTCAAGGAGGAGAGCTTGAGCTTGAGGAGGAGGACTTGAGCTCGAGGAGGAGGAATTGAGCTCGAGGAGGAGGATTTGAGCTTGAGGAGGAGGACTTGAACTCGAGGACGAGGAGGGCTTGATCTCAAGGAGGAGGACTTGAGCTGTGCCAGTGTGGATGGTTCCTTCTGATCTCCCAAGCTGTCTGTAGATTTTCCTGTTCCCCTGCTGCTCGCAAGTGGACAGCAACATCCCGCGGCTTTGAATCTCTCTGCCCTAAGGTGTGGAGGCCTAGAGCTGCCTTGGCCACAGTGGTTCTGGCTGCTGTTTGCTGAAGAATGTTCATTAAAAAAAAAAAAAACCAAACAAAAACCAACAAACCCTGTTTTGAAATGAAATCCTCTCCACAAAGGCTCTGGCCTCTCTCTGAGGGTGGCTGCGTGAGCAGCGGTGGTGTGCGGGAGCGGTGCTGTCGATCCGCCTAGATCCCCCCCTCCCAGTGAGAGTCCTTCCAGTCAAGTCCTCTCACAGCCACTGGGCACCACAGCCCTCCCAGGGTCTCTGCTCCTTCAGTGCCCAGCTCAGTGCCCTGCATGCCCTGCTTGGCATTGCCCCCCGATGCCAAACGCTGTCTCGCGGCGCGGTTGCCTGCGCTCTACTCGCCCAGCGGAGCACCAGGGCTGTTGTCCTAACCTCACCTAACCTTTGCCTTGCAGTGTTTGATGGCTTAGGTGACCTTCTAATGCCGACTATGGCTCCTTCTGGGCAGCCTGCAGCACCTTCAGCTGCAGCATCAGCAGCAGCGGTCGCCGCCTCGGCAGCCAGCAAAGGTCTCGGGAGCGACCTCGATTCGTCTCTTGCGAACTTAGTAGGCAGTAAGTGACCAAGTTTTGGGTGTGACTGGTGTGGCACAACAGCTGCCAGCCTTTGGCCTTTGGATGATTTGCTTGTGCTGCCAGGACGAGGAGGAATGGCTATAAAGTGGCAGAGGGGAGACTGAAACGGGAGATGAGGAGGAAGATCTTTGCCGTGAGGGTGGTGAGAGGTTGCCCAGGGAGGTTGTGGAGCACAGACAGTGAGGGTGGTGAGACACTGGCACAGGTTGCCCAGGGAGGTTGTGGAGCACAGACAGTGAGGGTGGTGAGACACTGGCACAGGTTGCCCAGGGAGGTTGTGGAGCACAGACAGTGAGAGTGGTGAGACACTGGCACAGGTTGCCCAGGGAGGTTGTGGAGCACAGACANAAGATCACATTGGGTGCTTCTGTGCTCCCCCACCTCCCTGGAGGTGGATTCTGTGCTCCACAACCTCCCTGGAGGTGTCCAGGACCAAGCTGGATGAATCCTTGAGCGACCTGTTCTAGTGGGAGGTGTCCCTGCCTATGGCACAGGGGGGTTGGAACTGGCTGAGCTTTGAGCTCCCTTCCAACCTCAACCATTCTATGATGTCCACTTCAAGAGAGTGATTTCCCTCTGGAACAGGCTGCCTGGGGAGGTGGTGGAGTCCCCATCCCTGGAGGTGTTCAAGCACAGCCTGGATGGGCACTGAGTGCCATGGGCTAGGGCTGGGGGATAGGTTGGGCTGGATGAGCTTGGAGCTCTCTTCCAACCTGCCTGATTCTATGATTGAGCTGCCAAGCTGAAGATCATCCCAGATGTGACCAACCCTCTGATGCTGCCTGCACGAGGACAGCCCAAACTTCATTGCTCTGTGTGCAGCAAAATCACAGAATTAACCAGGTTGGAAAAGCTTGGATCTGCTTGAATTTACTAAACACTTATTCATTTATTCATTTTTTCTTCCTTTTTTTTTTTTTTTCCTTCCAACTTCAAGATCTTGGCATTTCTGGTACCACTTCCAAAAAGTAAGTTCAACTTTGTTTAAAATAATAATAATAAAAAAAAATTAAAATAAAAATTAAAAACAAACCAAAACCCAAGAAAACCCCAAGCCCAAAAACACCTCCTAAACCATCACCACCAAAAAGTACATTTTATTATTTTTATTT
>VWZI01008868.1:293154-306430 GCA_013396835.1 Psilopogon haemacephalus | reverse complement strand
ATATGCCTGGGAGTTGGGGGTATAAATAATGCAGGGGGGTGGGGGGGAAGAAAAAAAAAAAAATCATCTCATTCACTTCCCTAAATTACGCCAGTCATTACAGATGATTCATGTAAGTATTAATCTCTTGGATGTGGCAGAAAACTAGGGCGGAGAAACTACCTATCATATCATTTGCAGTTAAGAACCCGCTGCATCTCCCCGGCACTTTGCTTGAAAGGCTGCCGGTAATTGGCTGTGCAGCTTCTCCTTCTCCTCCACTCCCAAGTGGCAGTGTGGGTTTCCCTGGGATTCCATCAGGCTGGGAAATACACATCTGTGGAAGTAAAGTAACCTTGAGTGCTGTGTCGAGTTCTGGGACCATCAATTCAAGAGGTGCTGGAAGGTGTCTGGAGAAGGGTGATGAAACTGGTGAGGGGCCTGGAGCACAGCTCCAAGAGGAGAGGCTGAGGGAGCTGGGGGTGTGCAGCCTGCAGAAGAGGAGGCTCAGGGCAGAGCTCATTGCTCTCTGCAGCTACCTGAAGGGAGGTTGTAGCCAGCTGGGGTTGGGCTCTGCTGCCAGGCACCCAGGGACAGAAGGAGTGGACAGAGGCTCAAGTTGTGGCAGGGCAGGTTCAGGCTGGATGTGAGGAGGAAGTTGTTGGCAGAGAGAGTGATTGGCATTGGAATGGGCTGCCCAGGGAGGTGGTGGAGTCCCCATCCCTGGAGGTGTTGAAGCAAAGCCTGGATGGGGCACTTAGTGCCATTGGCTAGGGCTGGGTGCTAGGTTGGGCTGGATGAGCTTGGAGGTCTCTTCCAACCTGGCTGATTCTGTAACAACCCTCCGGGTGCCAGGGTGGTGTCCTGATGCATTGTGGTATCATTTGAGCTTGAGAGCAAGGGAGGCAAGCTTGGAGAAAGGAAGCTGAGGCAGAAGCTGAGGCATAGGAGGTTCCATGTGAACCTGAGGAAGAATTTTTTCCTGTGAGGGTGACAGATCACTGGAACAGGCTGCCCAGGGAGATTGTGGAGTCTCCCTCTCTGGAAATATTCAAGAACGATCTGGATGTGTTCCTGTGTGATCTGCTCTGGGTGATGCTGCTCTGGCAGGGGAGCTGGACCAGATGATCTTCAGAGGTCACTTCCAGCCCCTGACATTCTATGATTCCGTGATTTCCAAACCCCTCTGTTGGTTGTATGAGGGTGGTGTGATGAATTAATAGAGTGGGCAAGCAAATGCTTCAATGTTTTCTCTAGGTCAGGTTTGAAGATAACTGAAACATGGGCACTAGGGCAGTGAAAACCAAAGTGTCTGTTGTTTAAAAGAGGTGGTGTAGAATTTGTGGTTTTCTGGGGTACACTGAGGAGATGACAGTGCTGAAGTGTCATGGAGGAGATAGAAGCTTGAGGAGGGCAGATTCAGACTGGAGATCAGGAAGAAATTCTTTCCAGCGAGGGTGGTGAGACACTGGCACAGGATGCCCAGGGAGATTGTGGCTGCTCCCTCCCTGGAGGTGTTCAAGGCCAGGTTGGATGAGGGCTTGAGGAACCTGGGCTAATGGAAAATGTCCCTGCAGGGAGGTTGGAACTAGATGATCTTGAATGTCCCTTCCAACCCAAAGCATTCTATGAAGTGATTTACACCTCTGAAAGGCAGGCCTGAAAATGGTACCTGCCACTTATCTTGGAAAAACCTTGGCACAAGAGGGACTCAAAGGCTTTCAGCATTAACTTTCTAACTTTTTTTGTTTGGTTGGTTTTGTGTGTGAGAAATGTACTGAAATACAGGTTATTGGAAGGTTTCTATACATTTTCTCATCATTGGCTTTCTCCTTCATTTGCTTCACATGTTTTCTCTTCCTCTGAGCTCCTGCATCTTTTCACCTTCTAGGGGAAAAAATAAAAGGACAAAAGGTAGATGATTGAATTCAAACAGCTGGAGGGGCTATAAATATGAGGTGCAGCTGTAACCTTGCTGTTTGTACCTGTGAGAAATCTCAGGCATGATGTTCTCCAGGACAGGGCAGTTGGTGACTGAGAGGAGTAACTAAGATGTTGAAACCAGTGATGCAGTTTGTATGCTGCTGATGCTCTCATTCCTTTGCAGTCTCAGTGTTTTGATGTGCATTTAGTGCTCTGCCCTGCTTGAGTTCACAGGATGTCAGGGGTTGGAAGGGACCCAAAGAGCAGGACCAGACAATCTAGCTCAGGGCACACAGGAACACATCCAGTCAGGCCTTGAAAGGCTCCTGACAAGGAGACTCCACAACCGCTCTGGGACCCTTCCAGGCAAGAAGTTGCCCCTTGTGTGGAGGTGGAACCTCTTGTGCTGCAGCTTCCATCCATTGCTCCTTGGCCTATCCCAGGGAGCAGTGAGCAGATCCTGTCCCCTCCACTTCTTGACCTCCAGCCCTCAGATATTTAGAAACATTGATTAGATCCCTTCTCAGTCTTCTCTTCTGCAGACTAAGCAGCCCCAGATCCCTCAGCCTCTACTCTTCAGGCAGTGCTGCAGTCCCCTCAGCATTCTCACAGCCCTCCCCTGGACCCTCTCCAGCAGATCCCTGTCTCTGTTCAACTGGGGAACCCAAAACTGAAGGAAGTATTCAAGATGAGGTCTCACCAGGGTAGAGTAGAGGGGGATGAGAACCTCCCTTGAGTTGAAGCAGCCCTTGGCAGGGAGCAGGCTCTGCTGCACCATAGAATCACAGAAACATGCAGGTTGGAAAAGACCCTCAGGATCATCAAATCCAACCTAAAATAGATCTTAGAAAATGTTTCTTCATGGAAAGGATTGTCAAACCCTGGGACAGGCTGTCCAGGAGAGTGTTGGTGTCACCATCCCTGGAAGGATTGAAAAGACAGATGGAGAGACATGGTTTAGTGGTGACTAAACCATGACTTGGTAGTGCTGGGTTAATGGTTGGACTCAAAGATCTTAAAGGTCTCTTCCAACCAAACTGATGCTGTGGTCCTGTTTCCAGGCTCCAAAGAATGCAGGGTACAGGGGAAGAGAAACAGCAAAGCACAGCAAAGAGCAAACACAGAACCTGGCACTTCTCTACAAAGCTGAGTAAAGTGGAGAAAGACTGACCCTGGGAAATATATTGCGGTCATTAGTCACATATATGAGGAGTTGGACATTTTTACCTGGTGCTCATTAATAGTTGATGAGGATATATATAATATATTGCTGGAAAATTATATAAATATATACATATATATATATGTTGCTGGATCTGCCAGAGAGAGTCCAATGGAGAGCCAGGAGGATAATTAGGGGACTTCAGCATCTCCCCTCTGAAGAGAAACTGAGAGCCCTGGGGCTGCTTAGTCTGGAGAAGAGAAGACTGAGAGGGGATCTGAGCAATGTCTATAAATATCTGAGGGATGGGTGTCAAGTGGAGGGGGCCAAGCTCTTTTTGGTGGTGCACAGGAATAAGACAAGGAACAATGGATGCAAACTGGAACGTAGAAGTTGTTACCTCAAACATGAAGAGGAACTTCTTTACAGTGAGGGTGCCAGAACCCTGGAGCAGGCTGCCCAGAGAGGCTGTGGAGTCTCATCTGGAGACTTCCAAAACTCACCTGGATGTGTTCTTGTGTGGTCTGCCCAAGGTGATCCTGCTTTTGCCAGGGGGGTTGGACTGGATGACCTCTAGAGGTCCCTTCCAACCTCTAACATTCTGTGATTTAAAAATGCTTTGAAATCTCATCTCTTTTTTTTTTTTTTATTTTTGAAAGACAGCAATGCTATAGAAACTTTTAGGTTGCTAATAGCGAATGTAAACTGTGCAATCTTTGAAATTCAGCCTCCACCCCACTTCTTCTGCAGTGCTTTCCCAATGCTGACCATCCCCAACCCACCACATTCCAGGCTCTTATTTAGCTCAGGAGTCTGCCAGCTTCTAGACAGAAGATGGATGAGCACAAAGTTGGGGGTCATTATAAAAAGACTCATAACTGAGAGTGCTGTAAGTACTACTGTGAAGAATCAGGAGGGTAGGATAGGTAGCTTCTGGAGGGGTTGCCACTGCTTGTGACAGAAGCTGAAAACATGTCCATTATCATAAAGGACCTTTGGGGATGGCAGGTTCCAGGCTCCCAGGATGTCAGGGGTTGGAAGGGACCCAAAGAGCTCATCCAGTCCACCCCCCTGCCACAGCAGGACCAGACAAGCTAGCTCAGGGCACACAGCAACACATCCAGACAGAGTCTGCAAAGGCTCCACACAAGGAGACTCCACAACCTCTCTGGGCAGCCTGTGCCACTGCTCTGGGACCCACACAGGCAAGAAGTTGCCTCTTGTGTTGAGCTGCAACCTCCTGTGCTGCAGCTTCCATCCATTGCTCCTTGGCCTATGGCAGGGAACAGTGAGCAGAGCCTGTCCCCCACCTCCTGACCACCAGCCCTCAGAGATTTATAAACATTTATTAAATCCCCTCTAAGTCTTCTTTTTTCCCAGACTAAGCATCCCCAGGTCCCTCAGCCTCTCCTCCCCAGACAGTGCTGCACTCCCCTCAGCATCCTTGTAGTCCTCCCCTGGACCCTGTCCAGCAGATCCCTGTCCCTCTTCAACTGGGGAACCAAAAATTGAAGGTAGTACTCAAGCTGAGGTATCAGCAGGGCAGAGTAGAGGGGGAGGAGAACCTCCCTTGAGTTGTAGCAGCACTTCGCAAGGGGCAGGCTCTGCTGCACCTTAGAATCACAGAAGCACCCAAGTTGGAAAAGACCCTCAGGATCACCAAATTCAACCAGAAATAGATCTTACGAAATGTTTCTTCATGGAAGTAGTTGTCAAAGTCCTGGGACAAGCTGTCCAGGGGTGTGATGGAGTCACCATACCTGGGAGGATCAGAAAGGCACGTGGAGAGACATGGTTTAGTGGTGACTTGGTATTGCTGGGTTAATGGTTGGACTCAAAGACCTTAAAGATCTCTTCCAGCCAAACTGTATTTAAGATGGGGTCTCAGCAGGGCAGAGTAGAGGAGGAAGATAACCTCCCTTGAGTTGAAGCAAACCTTAGCAGGGAGCAGGCTCTGCTGCACCATAGAATCACAGGAACATGCAGGTTGGAAAAGACCCTCAGGATCACCAAATCCAACCTAAAATGGATCTTAGGCAATGTTGTCAAACCCTGGGAGAGGCTGTCCAGCAGAATGGTGGAGTCACCATCCCTGGAAGGATTGAAAAGGCACATAGAGAGCCATGGTTTAGTGGTGACTTGAGAGGGAGAAGCTGTCCAGCAAAGTGGTGGAGTCACCATCCCTGGAAGGATTGAAAAGAGACGTAGAGAGCCATGGTTCAGCGGTGACTTGATAGGCTGGACTCAAAGATCTTAAAGGTCTCCTCCAACCAAACTGTACTCAAGATGGGGTCTCAGCAGGGCAGAGTAGGGGGGAAGCTGAACCTCCTTTGATCTGCTGGACACACTCTGCCTAATACACCCCAGGATCCCATTGGCCTTCTTGGCCAGAAGGGCACATAATGTGTAGACAGAACAGAGCTTTTCAGGTGTGTGATACCAGTATTAAATTTAGGAATTCACATCTCGCATATCTTGAGCATTCGAATAATTTGTGCCTTTGAATTTCAAAAGTGGAATTTGGTCACCCATTGCAAATTTTTCTAAAAATTTTTTTCTTAAAAAAAATTTCAGCCTATTCCGAATCTTTCCTTTCCTTTTCCTGCGACACTGTGCTCAGGCTTGGCTCTGGGAGCCCTACACATTTATTTGTGAGAGCTTCGAGCCTCANGACGGCGAGGCCAAAGCAGCAGCAATTCCCCTGCCACCAAAGGTGAAAAGGTTCCCACTAAATCAGGTTACTTCTTTTTTTTTTTTTTTTTTTCCCCTTTTTTTTTTCTCCCCCCCCCCCCCTTTTTTTTTTTTTTTAATTTTTTTTTTTTTTATAGTGTATGTTCTTGCCAATCCCAGCACAGTTCTACAAAGTAAAATATTTGGCAGTGAATTCATATTAACAGATGGAACAAGAAATTAACACGTTTTTGCTTCGCTAATTCACAGTTCTTTTAATACGCTAATTCTAAATCACCTGTTCTGACTTTGACAGGCTACAGACACCTGTTTGGGGGTAATATTCCGCAGCTAATTATTACATGAGAAACTCGCTCTCCAACAAAAGGGTTTCTGTGTGAAATTGTCACAGTTAACAAATTAGTAAGACCAACTCCTAGACAAAAATAGCTCGCGGTTTTAATTTCCACGTACTTAACCTTGCCTGGGGAGGAGCTAGGATTGCAGCGGGGGGTCAGCCTCCATCCCTCAACCCCCCTCCCCTCCCAGCTCACCGGGCGAGCTGCTCCCTCCGTCCGTTACCCTTCGGAGCTGGCCAAGTTCCCGATGCAAAGTCCTGGTCCTCCGAGCTGAGTCAGTGATAGCAGACCGTGAGGAGCACGGTGCTGCTCACCAAAAACCAAAGGAAGAGGGCAAGAAGTTTCTTCGAGGGAGGAAGCTTGGAGTCATTTCCAGCTCACTGTGTTTGGTGCCGTTTTAGAGTCAGAAAGAGGCAAAAAAATCCCCAACAAAATCAAAACACCCCCAAAATTATGATTTTAAAATTAAATAATAGCTGTGCTGCAACAGAAAGATGTTACAGAGCGGTTACGCTTGGAAGGTTGGGATTTTTTTTTTTTGCTGTTTACCCCCTAGAAATCAGATCTAGCAGCTTAAAACTGAACTGCTTTGTAGGATGCAATGTTTAAATGTTGCCCCCAAAGCTGGCAGTGGATAATTTAATCCTATATCGCTGAATGTGTGAGCTTTCTTTTTTATCTATCTGTGCCTGGAAGAGAAAGAAAGGGGGGGAAAAAAAGAAAAAAACACAACCAAAAAAATAAAAACCCCAACCAAACCACGTTTTCTGGTTGCCTTTTTAGAAGTTTATTACACTTCTGTCATAATGAGTCATCATGTTCATATGGGAAAAGGGGGAAGGGAAGGAGAAGAGAAGAGAAGAGAAGCTATTCCATCTCCCTGCTCTTCTCCTCTGCTCCTTCACTCTTGGCATAACAGTGAAGGTGTAACTCCTCATCCTCTGTCCCAGCTGTGTGCTAGTGTGGAGGCCACCTGGAGTCTGGGGCAGTAACAGGTTTGGGATAGTGGTGGAAAAGGCAAATCTGGCATTAGAATGAGGGGATAAGCAATGTTGCTCAGTGCAATAGGATGAGAAAAAGCCTTCAACATGCAGGAGAAAGGAATGGATGTTGCCTGGACACAGGCACATCTTGCCATCAACTACAATATCTTACAAAGCAGCATTGGTGCTGTCAGAAACTTTCTGTATACTTTCTTGGGCTGGGTGATAGGTTGGACTGGATGATCTTGGAGGTCTCTTCCAAGCTGACTGATTCTGTAACAACCTCTATTCTATTCTATTCTATTCTATTCTATTCTATTCTATTCTATTCTATTCTATTCTATTCTATTCTTCTATTCTATTCTATTCTATTCTATTCTATTCTATTCTATTCTATTCTATTCTATTCTATTCTATTCTATTCTATTCTATTCTATTCTATTCTATTCTGTTCTATTCTATTCTGTTCTGTTCTGTTCTGTTCTGTTCTATTCTGTTCCATTCTATTCTATCCCGTTCTATCCCATTCTATCCCGTTCTATCCCATTCTATCCCATTCTATCCCATTCTATCCCATTCTATCCCATTCTATCCCATTCTATCCCATTCTATTCTAAATCCTTTGCTTGTCTTGCTTAAAAATGTAATTATTTTGTCAAGGGCTTGTTGATGGCAATAATATTTCACTGCTGAACTGTAAGATAGAAATCCCTTAGTGAATCTCATTCCTTTCTTCTCTCTGCTTTTGATTCTTTCTTTCTTTTCTACATCTTTCCTTCACTTTTATAGCTACTCTTCCTCTTTATGACATTCAACTGTCTTGTCAGATAAACTATTGCAACCTGTAATGCAAATCAAACAGCCTTAAAGATACTGCGATGAGCCTAATGGAAATAATGCAGTTTACAGGGAAAATTTAAAACCAGTCATCGTAAATTGTCTTGGTTTAGGTGTCCTTCAGCATTTGAGGCATCAAGAGCTTCTGGTGATTGTGGTGGACTCAAATATGAGGATTATTCATTGCCACTCCCGAGCACCTCTATGCTGTAGAGTGGCAATGCATTTTGCTGCTGACTCAAGCTGACCAAAGTTGTCTTTGCTTTTCCTGTTCCCTGAGGAAAATGAATCTACCCTGATTTTGTGTGTGTGTGTGTTTGTGCACACACCTGCTTTATGGCTTTCACCAGGACAATATATGCAGTGCTTAGTAAGTCAGGAAATGTTAAACAATCCTGGAGAAGCATTTTGGAGATTTCCCAGTTTACTCCAATGAGGTTCTGCAGGTACTTATAATAAAGAGGATGTAAGTGGTCCGTGTTGGCTCTGTCTGCTGAGTCAAATTAAGTTCATTTACTCTTGCTGCATTAGTTCTTGCTCTTCAGAAACCTTGATTAAAATGAAGTTGCCTGCTACCTGGTGTGAGCGCAGACTCTGTGATCATCTAACTCCTCATATTAGCAACAGTAATTTAATATTTAAATAGCCTTACAGGTATAGCTCTCAGGACAAATGCCATATAGCGTCTAAAAGTCTCTTTAGTGCTGACAACTAGCATTACAACCACACAAAGTGTAAAGTCCCAGACTCAGTGCTGCACACTCTTTGTATTGCTGTTAAAAAAAAAAAAAAATCATGTTAAATTTTCCATTTGTGATCATCTTCCACAGCTTGTCAGAGCGAGGAGGTAGAATATCTGTCAGGCAATTTTCATCCTGCTTTCTGAGGGACAGAAATTATTCTAAGTACTGTATCCCTCTGTGAACTGAGGCACCCCACTAATTTTTCAGGTGAAGGGTAAGGTAGCCCTTCCTACCACCAAATCCACAGCCAGGGTCTGCAGGAGGTGCCTTGAGTCAAGGCTGACGACTGCCCTGAGGGGAAGCTTGTAACTTTCCTCCTGTATTTTGCATGAATAGTATTTTGTTGCTAATGTCTGTGTCCTTAAATGACTCTTACTTAGTGTATGACAGTAGTTTTCAGTTGTAGTTTCTGCATGCTGCTTGGTAAGACTTTGTTATTGCTTTAATCAGTTTCATTACACCTCGGTGTCTAGATCCTCTCCTTGTCAAAATATCATAGTAAGGCATTAACCATGGAATGATGATATGAATCTTAAGGCAGCAAGGATCTGGCATTGATGCGGAGGGATTTCTGCTCTTCCACTTGTGCACTCATGTGCTCCTGTCTTTTTCTTTTGGTTACTTATGCCTGACCTAAGCAGAACTCCATCTAGCTAAAGCCATGTAGCACAATTTGCCTCTTTGTTTAACAGTGGATCTCTCAAGAGTCTCCATCAGCACATTTGGGTCTGTTCTTGCTTATCCGACCCCAGAATGAGAGAGGAGACCAAGCAGGGTAAAATAAGTACTGATGAGCAGCACCGCATGAACGATGCCTTTGCCCACCCATGGCTGGGAAAGAGCTACCAAGTTGGTTGTGGCACACAGTGGTTGATCCCCTCTCCTTCAATGTCTCCATGATAGATAAGGGAAATAGTCACATCCGGAAGAAGCTATTTTGTGCTCCTATTTACTGGAGGATTTTCAGCAGATGTCTTAATAGTTGGAAATCAGCAATAGTATGTGGATTTATTTGTATGCCATCTGAACCATTTGACTTGCCAGATGCATGTTGTTTAATAGCCTTTTGTACATCGTTTTCAGAAGATGGTTCAGTAAGATTTTTTCTTTCATTGTGCAAAATAACCCATTTGGTGGATAGCAGTTCCTATTGTTAGAGTGTGTGTTGAAGAGACTAATCGGGTGCAGTCACTGCACAGAAAAGAGAATATGCAAAAATGCTCGCCCATTGCTTTGAGAGGCACAATAGAAACTTGTGATGAACTCATTCTTTAGATCTTTTCTGAACATCACACATTTCCCTGCATTTGGGATGCCTTTTGGTTGGCGGAGATCTTTTGTTTAGATGCTTAAAAGCCACTTTACTGCTTTGGTGTTTAGATTGCTTCAGTCATTCCTATCTTGTTACTGTCAACCTTATCATACTCTAATGCGGGTTAAATTGTTTGCAGACATTTCAGTCCTCTACCTTAATGTGAAGAGAGTTGCAGCTCGCTGTTGGTCCTGTGTTAAAGCTTATCTGTAAAGATAAAGGAAATCTCAGTCCTTACACTGACTCATATCACGCGGCCCCTGCCAATCACCGCGTGGGTTTGGTGGCTGCGAAATGCAAGTCCGCGGTGATTAATCGCTAGGAGCAAGTGGGGTTTATTGTTTGGTGCTTTGGTTATCCCTGAATATGCCAATAATAGACATAAATACCTCTGGTCATTTGGCTGTGTGTGTGTTTCAAGTGCAATATTGCTGTATGCACAACAAGCATTGGTGAGTCACTCAAAATTATTCAGCCATTTCAGCAGCAGTTCCTACCGCCCTGTATTAGTGTCTAGGATTGAGTGGAGATAGCATAGCACAGATAGTGAACAGCAAGGAAAAGAGCTTGAAAGTTGCCAGGTGAGGATGATATTAAGATTAAAAAAAAAAAAAAAACCAAACAAACCCAAACAAGAAACAAATTGAATTTGCTGATCAATTAACATCAGATGCTACAGCAGGACTATTTTCATGTGCAAAGGAATTTATCCAAGTCCATGGTGAAAGAGTGGCTAAATAAGGATCAAGAAGCTCATCCAGCATTTTGGAAAAGCTGCTACAGAAGTTGATGTAAATTACTTTTTAAAAACAAGAATAACCTTAAAGGCAGACAAGCTCATCAAAGTGAAGGTGCCTCATTGCTTAAGCCATTGGAGGAAGCGGCGGCGGAGGTCCCAGATGAATCTGGGATGCAGGAATGTGTAGGACGTACATTCAGCAACTCCAGCC
The DNA here is from genome assembly GCA_013396835.1 of Psilopogon haemacephalus. NCBI lineage: Eukaryota > Metazoa > Chordata > Aves > Piciformes > Megalaimidae > Psilopogon > Psilopogon haemacephalus. The sequence continues at coordinate 295,512 of VWZI01008868.1, read as the reverse complement.
ACCAGATGGTAGACTCTGCTTACTGGTTAAGGCAGCTCTAGTGTCTGGTCACCAGTTGGCAGAAACAGCAGTAGACAAAATTACATCACCTTAGAATCACAAAGCACAATATCACTCCTGTATTTCGACAGCAGTGTCACCTTTCTCTCAAATTCCTGTTAGGGCACACAAAAACCCTGACCCAATCCTTCTCGATATTAGGCAGCAGCTATAAATATTCTCAGATGTAGCGCAGGAAGGAAAGTATCTTTTTTTTTTTTTTTTTTATTAGGCTGTTTGTTATGTCAGTGGAATTAGCAAGAGACAGTTGGTGTAAGAAAATTAATGAACTAGAGTTTCATGGCTGGAATTTACTCCAACCTGCCTTATGTTACCAGTAAAATTTGTTTGGGGAACCTCAACGTACTCTTTAGGAGACATTTGCCCGTTTTTGCCAAACAATCACACAACTGAGCACATCCTAATGGCAGTCTCTGCTGGATTTTAAATTTTCTTTTCCTTGTGTTAGAGACAGACCCCAGTGATAGGACACAAATGTCTGTGTTTATGGAAGGCAGCTCTGTCAGTATGTGAATCATTTGCGTGTGGGGGAGACGCACATATACATATATATATATATATATATATATATGCTTTAGAGTCACACCAAATATTTTGAAAGAGCTAATTGGACAAAAATCTCAATGATTCTGTGCCTAGTAAGGTATGAACTGTAAAAGACAGCTGAAAGCATTGGGCTCTGCAAAGAGAATGAAAACCATCTGTCAGAAAGACTTTGCACAGATTACATGTGGTCCAGCTATTAATGAAGTGATTTTGCATCACTGCTTTAAACAGAGCAAATCCTCCATTACTGGGAGCAAGCCAGGGGTGCACATTTGACCTTCCATATCAAAGGAAGATGGCTGCACATGGCCATGAGGGAAAGATAAACAGAAGGGTCATCCTCCACACAGGGACATGCTTACTGTGCCTCAAAATGTTGCACTGTTGTGGATTCCCCATCTCTGGAAACATTCAAGGTCAGGCTGGATGGAGCTGTGAGCAAATCCGATGTAGCTTACTGCATGAGAGTTGGACTGGAATTTTATAGGTCACTTCAAACCCAAATCATTCTGTGATTCTGTTTGCAGCAGTGATGGATTTTACTTTACGGCGTCTGCTGTAGCAGACGCTCCTGCTTGACACTCAGATGCACACTGTCACCTCCAGTGCCATGAGAACTGCTGTGGTCAGAAGCTGATGTCCTTCAGAGCTACCTGAGGGAAGCGTAGCTGTGAACCGCAGCCATCCTGCTTGACTTTGCCAGTAGGTTTTCAGCTGAGTGTCTGACACACCGGGTGCCAAGAGACTGATCCAAGTCTCATTTAAATGAATGAGACTTTTTCTATTGCCTTTGGTAGGCTTTCGCTCTGGCCTCATTTTCTGCAGTGCCACCAGCCCGAGTGCCATCCTCGCACTCGGCGCATTGCAGAGAGGCCATCCTCTGGGCTCCTGGTGGACTTTTGTGGGTGGAAGATGCAGAATGAATTGACGATGGCAAACCAGGGACAATTTCTTGCTCTTTATTCTTCCTCGTAGTAACGGAGGGAGCAGCTCTAATTTCCCACTGTTGTCCACATCTAGTTGTAAATGAGGGTTTGTCACAGCGCCGACGCTCATTCGCTCACCGACATTGCTTTGCGTTATGTAGCAATATCTCCTCTCTGCCCTCATTCTCCCTTGCTCTGAGGCAGACGTTGTGGCAAACAGCAATTTTCATGGTGAACTATGTAATAAAGGCTTTCCAGTTTCCTAGGAGAGAGAACTTTAATACTCCTTAATTATTATAATGAACTGAGGGTATTTGCAATTAACAGGTTCAGTGGCAGGCAAGCATCCTTGTATGTCTTTGCTGACGCTATTTAGTTCTGATCTTTCAGCATCCCATTGTACCTCATGCAGTCCTATGCTATTTTGTCTTCCAGTTCATTGAACAAATGAGTTCTGTCCTAGGGCCAAAAATCTGAAAGTACCAAGTGTAAATCTCTGGAGTAGGCCCTTGACTCAGAGGAATAAAGTACTGAGATTCACCTCATCTTCTTTGGCATGAAAAATTCAGCTGGACATCTCGTAACAAAATGCCTGTTATGACCTCTGCTACTTTTTTCTCAAGTTAGACTATTTCATAAAAGTCCATCCTGAAATAAGCTGCTTTTTTTTTTTTTTTTTCTTTTTTTTTTTTTTTTTTTTTTTTTTTTTTTCCTTCTCGCTCTGACTATTCCAGGAAGCATTACCCAGAGCTGTACAAAATCAGATGACTGATTTGTTCCAAGCTAATTGAAAATTTTCAGACCTATTAAAAAATCTGCACTGGAT
>VWZI01008868.1:262132-272877 GCA_013396835.1 Psilopogon haemacephalus | reverse complement strand
AGGACAGATGTTAAAGACCGGGATTTGTTTCTCTTAACACTTCATGCTTTCAAGAAATTCGAGTATTTGAATGTGGTTTTTTTGGGTTTTTTTCCTAGTAATTCCCAGGCCCAGTCCATTACCCTGATGCAGAAGAGTTTTGATGGCGGGCACTAAATTGACAAACGCCCGTTAAAAATAAGAACAAAATTAAGTCCTAGAGTGACTAGGATCCTGCTCTGTGTCGCTTGTTTCATTTAGTTCTTCAAAAATAATTAAATATCTGGGAGGCCACTTCAGTCAATATGCATTTTTAATTTGTTTGGTGAGGTTTGGTTGGTTTTTTTTTGGTGCTTGGCGTTTCGGTCCGGCGGTGTCGTTTGTAGCGCCGCTTCACAATTTGCCGGGGGTTTATTTAGCCAAAGTTGCATTTTATACCTCATAGTTAATTCATGGGGAGTAAGTTATGTAAATTTTGACAGTCATCAAAAAATGTGCAGCGCTCCTCTGAAATACTGCTTTAACTCGCCGTGGCTCTGTTATAAAAATATCGTTGGTGACTTTATGGTTTTATTCCGCATTTTAACTCTTTCCGAATGCGAGCAGGGAGGAGAGGTGCACCCTGCAAAGGTGGGGGGGGGGTGTGAAGGATTCTTGTTTGTTGCAACAGCAGACGATGAGGGCATTGCTGCTTTTAGATGTGCAGAGTGTTATTAACTGATCTCTTGCTGTAGCCATGCTTGGGAGCTACACTAAACTGTTACCTTCATTGTGCGTGTTAATGCTTTTCTAGTCCTCCGTGTGCATCAAAATGTTAAAGATATCAATGTCAGAGCATGCCTGTGGCATAAGGAAAGAGATCATTTTACTCTTTTTTTTTTTTTTTCCATTTCCCTTGTGAAATCCTGTGTGGTTTTGCTCATTTACCCTTATAATTTGTAGCGTGTTTGTGTGTCTCCTCAGATGAGTAACCTGCTCCATATTACCTTGAAACCTGTGTTTAGGGGGCAAATAAAGGTTTGGTTGAGGCCCCATCCCTTGAGGTGTTTAAGGCCAGGCTGGATGAGGCCCTGGCCAGGCTGATATAGGGTAGGGTGTCCCTCCCCATGGCAGGGGGTTTGGAACTAGGTGATCCTTGTGGTCCCTTCCAACCCTGACTGATTCTGTGATTTTATGATTCTATGTTTCTATATGAAGACATGAGATAAGAAGTCCTAGTGTTTGACTCTCCAAGAGGACAATGGAAGGGTAGACCTTTAGCAGAGAATTTAAAGGTACTCTGTTAAGAGAATTGGTTGATTGGGAAAGGAAACAGGACATCTAAAGAGGAACCCAAGGAAAAACATTAGGATTTAGGAACTGTTATGGAAAGAGAAGCTCATAGTCTTTCATAGTACAGCAGGTAGGAACCCAAATGCCCCCAGGGGCATCTAGCCATGTTCTCTCTCAGGTAGCAACAAAACCCTGGTAACTTAAACATTTCCAAGCCTTTGTAAAATAGGAATTTGGAGGTGGGAATGGTTCTGATTTTGGAGTTTTGGGGTCTGTTGTCCAGACAGGTAGACAACAAATTGTTAGAAACTCTTTGGTGTGTGTTTGGGCTAGCTGCACGTGAAGGAATGGAGATGTCACTGGGAAAGGTTGGAAAGCAGTGGGAAAGGGTGAAAAAAGCAGTTCTCTACCCTTTTAGGACTTTCTTAAGTGAAAACTTCTTTGGCCCAGTGCATAAAGGTTTGGCAATCTGTGCACTCACTGAATTTATTTTTATTGGGCTGGTAATGAGGACCACGGAGCATGTCTTGAGACACCTTTATGCTTTTGGGGCCCAACATGTGTGCACGTAACCGAAAAATAATATTTCTGTAGCCCCATCTGCTCTTTTCTCCTGTTGTTCTTGTACATATTCTATTGTAATGAGTGGGAATCAAGTGAATATTAAGGCTAAAGAATCGCACCATGAAAGAAAGATAAATTTTCTGTAATAGACCCATTACAATTTGTGAGTAATCAGCCTTTCAAGGAGAGACTTTAGAGAGCGCCATGCAGATTCATCGCTATTTCCCCTTAAATATTTATTATACGTTGTATTATTGGGTTATCTGATATTAGAAGAGAATAAAGAAAAATGGCAAAAGAGGATATTAAAATTTCCGAGGTTTTGATCTCCTTTCTTTTCCTGAAGGTTATTTATAGATAGGTCTGGAAAAGAAAAAAAAAAAAAAAAACAAAAAAACAACGAAACAAAAGACAGCAAATGTAGACATCTCTGGGCTTTAAACAATATAGGAATCTGGAAGTGGATGTGTGAACTTTGTGGTGTCGGCCCCGCTTCGGATGAAAAGGAAGGATCGCTGAACCGCGCCATACAGAATCGCTTTAATTGTGCTCAGATTCGGGGCGGAGAGAGGGGGAGATTTGCTTGCTTGCAAGAAGGGACACTTTCCTACAGCCCTCCACTGTTTGATGGCCTGAAGGAAAGCTGTCTAACTGCAGAAAGAAAAGTGTAATGCTGGCGTGCATTAGTGGTGATGTGAACATATCACACTATCAGTTCGTGTTGTGATGAGAACTGTTAGAAGTGCTTGGCAGAAATCACAGGTTACATCACAAAACATGCACGACCAGAGGGGTCATCATTTGAGTTATCAATAATATACACTCCTCTCAATTTTACTTTTGCAGCCTTCAGACACCCCCTCAGGTTTAAGAATAGTTCTGGCTTTCATGTTTTTGTTTTTTTTCCCCCTGATTCTTTCTTTGCTGTGTCCTGGCTCTTGCGCATCGATGTTTATAATGTCCACGGACAGGAAGAGATTCCTTTGTTCCGTGCAACGTTGCTGGCTCCTACCAAAGCTGACATAACTTCTTCTATCGCTCAATAAATGTTTGTTCTGCTTTTGTTAGCTGCACTGTTGGCACTCAATAACCTATAGGTGTCTAAAATAAAGCCCTTATGCTAAAAACATCTTTACTACCTTGGGCCAAATTCCTTGATTCTCCCCTGATCAGAAAAATCAGAGTGCTTAAGCTAATTCATCAGGAAAATCTACCAGTGCAGGGAGTGAAAGGCTGCTTGGGTCATCAGGTTATCAATGGGGTAAGCTTCATTTCATTAAAATCAAACGTGGGCTTTGGGACTTTGTCCTCCAATACTTTTGCTGCCCGTTAGCAGACATTCAGTTAAATTTCACCATCTTACCTACAGAGACAGCAGTGTGCTGCAGAAAGGAGTATTTTGAGAAGACAGTGACAGTGTTAAAGACAAAAAGAAGAACAATGGTGACTTAGTCCTGAATGAGCCCAATCTTTACCTCCTCCTTCCACCTAGCAAGCCACGAATTGCAAGAGGCTCGTTTTATAGGAGGTATCATATTATACACAGGAGAACAAATAAGATCCTTGCTTCTGGCAGTTAGGGATTTAGCCTCTACGAAAGAAGTCTAAAGTTAATTCTGATATAAAATCTGCCCAGAAATTAAAGATGCCTGGGCCTCCATGCAGTGCAAATCTACAGTCAGGAAAGGCAAAAGATCTGCCAGAGAAGTCTGGAGCCTAGGTCTTTCAGCACTGGACCTACTGTGATGGAGCATTCAGGGGAAAACAAAAAAAAAAGTAGAGGATAAAAAATGCTCTTTCCTGTTGCTTTTTTTGGTTTACTCTCTACTTGTAGCTTTCTAGGAAATGAGGAGGCAGAGCTGTTTGTGTGTTGTACAAATGTTTTTCTCTGTCGTGGCTGGTGCAGGGAAGTTGATCTTAGTGAAGTTAAGGTAGAGGCAATAAAAAAAAGGAAAAGGAAGATAAAAAACTTGAGAGTAGATAAAGGCCAGGTGAGGTTGGTCTCTTCTCCTTGGCAACCAGCAACAGAACAAGGGGACACAGTCTCAAGTTATGCTAGGGGAAGTATAGGCTGGATATTAGGAGGAAGTTCTTCACAGAGAGAGTGATTGGCATTGGAATGGGCTGCCCAGGGAGGTGGTGGAGTCCCCATCCCTGGAGGTGTTCAAGCAAAGACTGGATGCCACTGGATAGGGCAGGGTGATAGGTTGCCCAGGGAGGACTTGGAGGTCTCTTCCAACCTGGCTTATTCTACTCTATTCTACTCTACTCTATTCTATTCTATTCTCAGGATTTCCTTCTTCAAGGCCAGTCTATGGTCCTAGAGCAGGGATGTGATGGCAATCTCCTCTAAGGCATGGTGGGTGTTTAAGCACTGAGCAAACAAATGCTGCTTGCCTGCTGGTGTGGCTATGGGAAGAAGTGCCACAAAAATGAGGTGTGCAGGGCCTGAAATAATAAATAAATAAATAAGGGAACCACAGAAAGGTCTTTCCATAATATTACATCTGCTGGAAATCATGGGCATTGCTCTGCTTAGCTCTGGAAAGAGATAACTCTACGAGGGGCTGTCTGCATTTACAGATCCATGTGTCTCAGGACCTGCAGGGCTCATTCTACCATTTTTCAGTGTACTTTGTTTCAGCAGCCTTTGCAGTTAAGCAGTGCAACTTGATTTTTTGTTAGTACACAATAAAATATCTTCTTTTCTATGTGTTGCTTCTTGTGCAGGTCAGCATTAGAGACTAGGTGAGCCATGAAGGTCCCTTCCATCCCAAGCCATTCTGTGATTCTGCAATTACAACCCCTGCTACCTGTACATTTCTGGCTTACTCACCAAGATAAAACTAGAATGCACAGGAACAAACTGAAGCAGTACTCAAGAAAACATTAAAAATCCCAACCCAACCTAATTAGCTCTGAGTTGCTAGGAAAAAAGAAAGAAGTCAGATTTGTGCCGTTCAGCAGACAAGAATTATGTGGGAAACTTTGGATTTCTGAGCTGTCCTTAAATTCCTCCTCAGCTCAATGCTTCCCAGGATTGTGGAGAATGGCCATGGACAGGTCATTCTAAGGAGTCAATGTCTACTTTTCAGCTAAAATGAAAGATTCCCACGGGCTTTGTGTGCTTGTCTGAACATGTCCATATGCACTTTATCAGAAGGCAGTTGTTAGATATCCATATTTCGATGTCAAGCAGCAAAAATGTTCACTAGACAGAAGAAATAACATCTTTTCAAGAAGGTCCTCAGTTAGCCCTACTTTAATCTCCTTTGTTTTCTCTTAATTTATTTTTAAATGCTGTGTTTTAGTCAAAAAAGAAGGAGATTCTTCCATAAACTTGAATGCCACATTCAGAGTTTCTGAAAGGCTCTCTACTTAAGATTGCTTTATACAATATTTTATTATAATAAAATCTCAGCTTGAACTTTATTTAGTGGAGGTCAAATCCCTCCCTGCTAAATCAAGGATCTAATTTGCTTTCCTATGTATAATATGATATCTTTTATTATTATAATAAAAGATTTGGAGGTGTGGAGAGAGAGAATTTGGGGAAGGGAGAGAATTTTGGAGAGGGAGAGAATTTTGGAGAGGGAGAGAATTTTGGAGAGGGAGAGAATCTTGGAGCAGGAGTGAATTTTGGAGAGAAAGACTATTAGAAAGAGAATTTAGGAGAGGGAGAGAATTTAGGAGAGAGAATATTGGAGAGAGAGAATTTTGGAGATCGAGAGAATTTTGGAGATCGAGAGAATTTTGGAGAGTGAGAGAATTTTGGAGAGAGAATTTTGGAGATAGAGAGAATATTGGAGAGAGAGAGAGACTAAGAATTTCACCACTACCTGTTTCTAAGTTGTAAGCTTGCTTGTTTGTGCTTTGGCCACATTTTGTGATCCCATATTAAAGCAGGCCTTTAAATATGATGACTTCAGGGAAAAAAAATATTTGTAAAGATTACATGAATCATTATTTTCTGTTTGGATTTTTTTAGTTGAAATGTTAAATAGGAGGCCCATCATGTAGCATTTATTCAGATCTTTGTAGCACATAGCTGGGCATGTCTGATAATGGGATCCCTGGTAAGAAAGTGATCCCTAGGAAGTTAGACTAAGGAAGATAAATTAAGGAGTTTTCAGGTTTAAATGTCCTCAAGGTCTTCTCCCTTGTAGATAACACAAGGAATAAGAAAAAATCTGGAGTTTCTGCTTCTTGATTTAACTGTCATTAAGACAACATATTATTTGTTAGGGTCTAGTCCAAATGGTGCAGAAGGTAGCTTCCTTGTCAAGGTCATAAAGCAAGGAGGGATCATTTAAACACCAGGATCTCTATGCAAAATCACTGGGACAGTTACTTCTGTCTTTTCCTTCTGGAGAAGGATGTTTATTAATGCTCAGGTAGAAAGACTTGCAGAGAATAAGGTCCAGAAGGAGGGGGGATAATTCCACTCCTCTTTTGCCTCTCTTTCGCTCGCTGCAAGATGCAGCCCAAATTAATGATGACATCGGCAAGCAAAGGACCAAAGGAGTTCTTAGCCTGTAATTGGCCTATATAGCTCTATCATTTCCATAAACATTTTATTTATTCATCTAGATGTAAATTCAGCTCTCATATTTGAATCTTTTGCAGTTTCTAATTCTGACAACTCCCAACAATTCTACTTTTATCAACATTAGGCTCATTCACCATAAAAATAAGAGATCAGATCTCCATTGCCATTGGGATGTTTGGGGAATTTTTTTTTTTTTTGGGGGGGGGACACTGTGGAGTCTATTTTGGTTTTTTTAGGATAATTTTGAAGAGGAGAAATGTAGGCTCATGGCTTTTATAAGGGAGGTTTAATAGCTTAATGCAGATGCTTACATTTTAAGAACTCCCCCATCCCTGGAGGTGTTTAAGGCAAGGCTGGATAAGGCTCTGTCCAGCCTAATTTAGGGTAGGGTGTCCCTGCCCATGGCAGGGTGGGGTTAGAACTTAGATGATCCTTATGGTCCCTTCCAACCCTGACTGATTCTATGATTCCATTATTTATTTTCAGCAAGTAGTTCCTGATCTTGGCACATTGCAATGAGTTATTATAGTTAATTAAAGTGGAAGCATAGACAATGAATTAGTAACTATTGATAGGAGGCAACAGATCTTTTGCTTGCTACAGGTCTGCTGGTCTTTAGAAGATGGCTATGTGAGCATTAACGTTGAAATATATTTCTCCACTGCTTTAAAAATAAGAAACCCAAACAATTGCAGTAGATTAAAGATGGCAACTGGAGCTCTGTGTGGTTAAAGCAAAGTGATGCACCCATCTGTCTCGTCAGTGCTTCCCTCAAACAGAAATAGCTGGTTTGTCTGACCTGCTGGAGAATATGTCAACCCATTTAAAGTCCTCCAGGCCTGATGGCTTAGCCACATCCCACCAGAAGTTCTACTCCTCTGTAGTTCAAAACGCAGAGAATTCAATACCAGCCTGAGTGCTTCTACGCTAAAAGGTAGAGCTGGAGGGCGAGAAAGCTCTGTGTGAGATAGGCAGAGCGTTAGACTCACCACCTCCCCTGAGCCCTTGGTTCGTCTTTACCCTCCTACAACACAAGGAGAATCAGCACAGAATGCAGAGCAGCAAGGAATCGCCGTCCCCAAAATGCACTAGCGACGTGATAATGTTGGCAATATGAGCTATATCATCAGCTGATGTAAATCAACCTCACTCTAAAAGAATCTATAATCCTTTGGAGCACTTGAAGATCCAGCCAAGGCTTTTAGGAAAGGCAATGCTCAGTCTTTTTTTTTTTGTTGTTGTTGTAGACGCTGGGAAAAACCAGAGAGGCGCTCCAGGTGGGGAAGGAGAAGAATTGATGCGTAGGGATTGAAGGGGTAATGCCAGGTAGAGCAGCAAAGAAAACACAGCTCCGCTGGCTCGCTAATCCTCGAATCTTGTGGCAGTAGTTTAATGAGATCTCTTCATCTTGAAATTAAAGTACAAGGAGGGTGGTTGTGGTGTGTGTGTGGTGGTTTGCCGTTGGTTTCTTTTTTTTTCCCTTTCCTTCCAGTAGAGAGAACAGTGTTCAATAACAAAATATTAAATGATAAACACAAGCTTGCTTAAAATCAGATGGGCCATTTTAAGAAAAAAGCATTTTAGCTCATCATGATATGTAGCACCTTATTTAAATTAGGAGGTGTTAATTCTTAGCTTGAATAATATATTAATATAATATGTAAAGTGAATGGCATTGTTAATCACAGTCGCGCCTGGAACGACTTTGCTTCTGTGCGCTGAATGTTAATTTTGCAAAACATTAATTTCAAAGATTTTGCAGCAGTGCTTTTGTAATTAAATATTAATGTCACATGTTATTGCAGTAGCATGTTTATGAAAGCCGGCAACACTTCAAGTCAACTCATTTGTTTTTATATTTATTCTTGTACATCTGCAATCCCTTCCATTTCACCATTTCAAAGTGAAGGCCATTTTGAATAGTCAATATGTGAACATTTTTCATTGTAAGCGTTTTTTAACATCCAGCAGGGTAAATATTTAATGTTGTGTGGGGGTTGGTTTTTTTGTTTTGGTTTTTTTTTTGTTTTTTTTTAAGCTGGCTTAATTTTTTTCATTTTTTTTTTCCCCCCTCCTAGAAAATTGGCTATAACTTTTAACAGCTCAAAGGTACCTAAACTGTCTACATTTTTGGCGGGAGCAATCTGGAAAATAATATAGCCATAAACATGATGAAGCTGTGAAAAACAAACAACAAAAGTAGTAAAAAAATCAGGAGTTTTTTTTGGGTTGTTTTGGTTGTTTGGGTTTGGTTGTATTTTTTTTTTTCCCCCCTGAAAGTTTGACTTCCAGAAGTTGTGCTTTCGCCAGCCAAGTGTATTCTGTTGTCATTTTATTACCTGCCCTGTTGTGACTTTACGTTCACTTGAGTCATTTCAGCAACTACAGGGATTGACTTTGGAATAACTTTTCCAAGCTGCGTGTTTGTGGCACTGGAGAAATTCATGTCTGCGGTACATTGCTTAATGAATGTTGCTCAATATTTTAAAATCAGTAATTTTTTTTCTTGACTTTTTTCTTTCTTTCTTTCTTTCTTTTTTTTTTTTTTTTTTCCCCCCCGTGTTTGTGCCCTCAGCCACTTCAGCAGTGCTGGGAGGATTCAGGCTCAAAACATTTTTCATTAGGGCCAAATTGTGAGGCTGACCAAGTTTGTCAGCTGCTTTTATTGAGGCGCATACAGCGTAGATGTGCCTGGATTGGTTTGCCCAGGTCTGTTTGGAACAATTTGCTGTATCTCCCGATCTTGCCTGTGGCTCTTCAACCTGTGAATTGCATTAGTCTAAAAAAGAAAGTCATTTCCATTTCAGCATGTTGGCAAGGAGAAATTTGTTAGAGGTATTTTGAATGATTCCTACCCTTCTCGTCCTCCTTGGGCAGAGGTTCCCCCACCGCACGGCAAAACAATTTGGCAGAGCAAATTGTGGACTGTAAACTGCGTTATTTATTCCATCACAAAATACCTCCAACAATCAAGATGCATTGTTTAGTTATAGGCACATTTAATAGTTAAAAATTATATCTGCACCTGATGTTGCATGTTAACAGCTAATACCGTTTGACAGTGATGAAATTAAAGGATGAAGAAGAGATACAAACTACATTTTACAAGCATGATGGGTCTCCAACAATGCCATTTAAATATTATTTGTCACTATTTAAAATGAACCTTTCCCCTTTAAGCTATGCCATTATGCTCATTTGTCCTGTCACCGCTGACAGGCTCTATGACTCACACACAAAAATGGTCATTAGGTACTGCATCTTCATCTTATTTAAAAAAAAAAAAAAAAAAAAGGAAAAAAAAAAAAAAAAGAAAAAAAAAAAAAAAAGAAAGCATTCTGATGCCTCTAAAAGCCTGTAATTATTTTCATCCGAGGAGATAGTGTTGCTTGGAAGGTAATTTAATAACCTTTTGCATGTACCTGGGGAATGCCTCTCTGGGGAACCAAGGTGCCGACATGCCATTCAGTCGTCAAAACATGACCTTTAATGGTTGCTTGGAGAGAAGTTAGCCTGGAACGCTGTACACAGCGCGATGCTAATTCTCCTCTCTAATGTATGCAAAATTTAGTTCTTGAGCAATGATCTTTGTAAGATGAATTAATATAGGTGCTGCTCCGGGAAACAAAAGAAATTGCAGTTGTGAGGGCTTTTCCCCCACCTTTTTTGGTTTTGTTTTGTTGGTTGTTTGTTTTGTTTTTTTTTTTTTTTTGCTACATGATTTTGAAGGAGGGCCCGAGCTGGCTGATTTCTTTCTTTTTTTTTTGTTTTTTTTTTAGAAAGCCACAGCAGCCACGATAAAAAAAACTGTACCTGGCAGCATTCCCCACAATTTGTGCTTTTAATTCCTGCTTTGGGGGAGGCATGCCCGGTATCTCTTGCAGGGAAACTGGGACAGTGGGCTGTGGGAGAGCAGCGGAGGTTTACACCGTGGCCGAACCATAAAACAGAGTAAATATTAACTCTAAGAAAGTCAAACGGCAGCTGGCAGGGAGAACGAAATATACCTTGTGGCTGCACTACTGCAGTTACAGGGTTAAAGCAGAAAGTGTTGGTTTTGCTGCAGCAATAGCCCTATGCCAGGCACCTTACAGGATGTAGTCAGTGAGGCGCAGGCTGTGTCCTGTGACATCAGGGTCCAGAAACTCTTTATTTTGGTGCGCCGATATGAGGTCCCACCCTGGTTAGAAAATGCTGGGATTTCAGCTCGTACCCCTGACATGCCATCCGTCAATTTATTAGCACACTGGTGCAGCAAGCCACTGAACAGGCTATAGCCATTCGTTTAGGTGGGTTTCTTTTTTTTTTCCCCCCTTCTCCCCTTTTTAAAATGTCTGTAATCCTCAGCTCTGCTCTCTCAACCGGTCAACATTAAAGATTT
>VWZI01008868.1:236199-248448 GCA_013396835.1 Psilopogon haemacephalus | reverse complement strand
CCTCTCCTCTCCGAACCTCTCCTCTCCGAACCTCTCCTCTCCGAACCTCTCCTCTCCGAACCTCTCCTCTCCGAACCTCTCCTCTCCGAACCTCTCCTCTCCGAACCTCTCCTCTCTGAACCTCTCCTCTCTGAACCTCTCCTCTCTGAACCTCTCCCCTCCCCTCCCCTCCCCTTTTATTCTTCTATGGAAGAAGGAAGTAATTATTGCAAGCATTATGCCTGTACTTATGTCTAGCTGGAAAGTAGAATACAAACAGAATCACAGAACGGTAGGGTTTGGAAGGGACCTCTGGAGATCATCTACAGCCTCTTACAGAGCCTTAGTGTTGCACAGGCTGCAAAGGTGGGAAAAGCCTTTGCATAACTTGATGAGTTCTTACAGCCCTAATCAATGTACTCAGCTTTTAGAAAGAGCAAGCTTGAAAGGCACCATAAAGAAGCATTCACAAAATGTTCTATTGATTTTAATCAAGGGAATCTTCTCCTGTGACACCAGAATGCAGCTTGGTGTCTGTTCAGTGAACCTTGTGTTTTCCCCAAAATCTGTTGTGCTTGTTATAGTCACTTATCTTATTAACGATTTCCACCTAACACTGCTCGCATCCTTCCGGCAACCTGAAGTGGAGTTTAAAAATAAGGAAAGAAAAAACCCAAACCACACATTGGGTGTCGGTGTCAGTATTCCCATGCAAAGCATTTCTCTTGTAACGTGAAACAAAGGGGTGTAGGCTCTTAAATATGTTAAAAAGTTTCAAAGTCCTTTCAATCCTGCTTACGGAAAACAAAAGAACAGAGAGTGGCATGCCAAGGGGAAAGGAGGAGTGAAGACCAGGAGCTCAAAAGACAGATTTTGTTTGCAGGCTTGAGCTGAAAAAACTGATTTTGAAACCCTAGCTCACGATGCATAAAGAAACCAGCGTGACCTAGAAAGAGGCATCACAGAGATATGACACTTAGGTGTTGCTTAAACTGTAAGACACAATACGGCTGGGACATCCATATGTAGCACGTGTGGAGGAGCACAAGATAGACCCAGGAGCCTTCCTCTGCTTTGAACACAGCTTGGTGACACTACAGGAGGACTATTAGCACTAAAATAAATGACATTTGTGTTTAAAGAAGTATTTTTTTTTCCTTTTTTTCCTTCAGAGTAGCTTTTAACTCAGCCCTGTGTACCATATTGTAACTTAAAAAAATTAAAAGTGGTTCAAGTCCCCCTTCAGTCTCTTTATCATTTCATGTAGATGTGTTTGCCATCAAATTCCTCTAATCAAGGAAGTTCAGATATCAGCCATGGCACAGCCCTCTGAAGACCTTATGGTCAAAAGGAGCTCAGGAGAACAGTAGAACACAGAAAAAGAGAGATGTAGCTTCAGCGCTGTGCGTAGGGGAGATGCCAGCCTTATGCTTTATTTACCTGGCACCGTGGTGAAGGACATTTATTTCTTGTTCATCAACCTCTCTCAGTAGTGGCAGCTACTTAACTTTAATGTAGTTTTCAACAGAGTAAGAGCAACTGGCTTCTCCTGCTCTGAGTGGGCCCCAAAACTTGAGAGAGCTATTCTAGAAATTATAATGCCCTCTCATTGTAGCAGGCAGTTAAGAGAAGTCTAAATGCAGTCTCTCCAGCCTTCCCCCCTCCCCACTCCTGGATCTCTTTGTCTTCATTTCATTGGCCATTCACTGGTTTCTATTAATTTGTCCTAATCCTGACTTTTCTACGTGTAGTTACTCATCTGGCTCCCATTCTCATGCCACTCAGTGGTTACTTGTGTGGCAAACGAGCTCAGAACTTGGCAGTTGTTGCTGGGGTTAATGTGGAAAAATAAATCTCAAGTAATGCCAGCGTGGATTTACTTCTCGTTCTTAATGGCACCAGCAGATGTTTGAGGAATCCTAGACTTCCTGAGTGCCTCCATCGTGCAGCTGGCACCGCTTGGCTAGGTCCTGGTGTTGGGGGACATATGTGTTGTATACTTACACTTTGATTTACGGACACTTCTGACTCTGCACGGGGATTGTTCTCACCCTTCTCACTCGCTGGCTTCTCCGCGTCCCCCCCGTATCGGATTTATTGCCTTGGCCGTTCCTTCTGCTGCCTCTCATGCCAGCACCTTGAGAGGGTTTCAGTTTCACTCAAACTCTCAACACCTCTCTCTGTTTGTTCAGAAGGCTGCCTCAAATATCAAGGCACCTCGGGTACACAGGAATGAGCATAGTTAGCATTTTTAACGTGCACGCCAAAGGTCCCCCGAGCCGCAACTTGCAGATCTTCTCCAAGAGGTACAGATAATGCTGGGTGGATTATTTGCTGCATTGGTATGAGGCTTCTCTTCAGCCACTGCTAACCCAAAGCCCATCCTCACTCCTGACAGATATTGCTGAAAGTAAAATTAATAGTCAGAAAACACTCAGCGTGTTACAGCCAACTTCTGGAGTGCTTTATCAGATGAAAGGAGGGGAAGGAGGAGCAAGTGTTATGTGATGAGCCAGCACTTGACTGCCCATCACAAGTGCCCTGTGCTTTCTGCTGGGACACAGAGACCAGCTTAGGAAGCTTTGAGATATTTTGATTTACATGACAAGTCCTTTGTCTCCTGATACTTGGAATAGAAAACATCTCAGCACTTTTCCTTTGTTCCTTTGCAGGGAAATCACTCACTAATACCTGCTTTGGATGTTGACTGCTTTAGACACTGTTAGGTTGGTGTTGTTTGCTGGTTTTGGGGTTTTTTTTTAGGAGTAGCCCTTAGTGGCACTAAATTTAACAACTAACAACAGCTTGTGCCTCACACTTGATACTTGAGGCTATGGTGACAGCTCTTAGCAATTTGGAAAATCCCACAGGACACAGAGTGGCACTGGCTGCTGTCTCCTTTGTTTGCATTTACTTTTCTGCTTTGTCAATTTGTTCTTGTGGCTGTAAAAGTGGATCAAGAGATCCAGGTTTAACCAAAATAAAGTGGGCACACCTCCCTCGTGCTCTTTAGAATAAACTTCCCAATCACAAGACTATTAAATTATAACAGTCTTAAAAGCAAGCAAACAAACAAAAATAAAAGGAAGAAAGAAAGAAAGAAAGAGAGAGAAAGATAGAAAGAAAGAGACAGAAAGGGGAGGAAGGAAGGAAGGAAGGAAGGAAGGAAGGAAGGAAGGAAGGAAGGAAGGAAGGAAGGAAAGAAGGAAAGAAGAAAGAAAAGAAAAGACAAGGAAAGAAAGAGAAAGGGAGAAAGACACAGAAAAACAGAAGAAAAGAAAGAGAAAGAAAGGAAGAAAGAAAGGAAGAAAGAAAGAAAGAAGGAGAAAGGAAGGAAGGAAGAGAAACAGGAAAGAAAGAAAGAAATGAGGAAAGAGAAAAAGAAAGAAAGAAAGAGAAACAGGAAAGAAAGAAAGGAGAAAGGAAAGAAGGAAGGAAGGAAAGGAGGAAAGAAAGTAAGAAAAAACAAGAAAAAGAGAAAGAAAAAGAAAATGAGAGAGAAAGAAAGAGTAAGAGAGAAAGAAAAGAAAGAGTAAGAAAGAAAAAGAGAGAAAGTGAAATAAAGAAAGAGAAAGAGAGAAAGAAAAGAGAAAGAAAGAAAGAAAGAAAGAAAGAAAGAAAGAAAGAAAGAAAGAAAGAAAGAAAGAAAGAAAAGCAAAAGAAAGAAAAGAAAGAAAGAGAAGCAAAAGAAAAATGTTGGAAATTCTCAAATGAGAAGGCAAGAAATGAAGATATAGACATCTCTCAGTGCTTGGAAGAAATGACTGTAGTAACACAGTCACTCAGGGTTATTTTTCCTCTTCTTTTAACTCACAGTGCTCAAGGCACCCTCCAAGGGCCCTTAGAGGGTGGTGTGATGCTCTTCTCACACGTACTCTTCAACAGCCCTTTTACTGCAATCAATCACTGGAAAATATTTGTGTGTGTGTGTCTGTGATTCAGTCTGATGCTTGGAGGGAGCTGCAGAGAGAGAAAAGGCTATTGGCACTTGCAAAATATTAAACTGAGTACTCACGTGGGAAAGCTCAGCAAATAATGGATAGGCATGGAGAGGTTTGTTGTTGTTTTTTCCCCCATATTTCTCTCCACGTGGAAAATCAGAGCAAACACAATGGGAGGTAGGTCACCAGGATTTGTTATGCACTTCAAAAACAATTAAAGGCTAAAGACCAGACCACGTGCATCTTGAAACCCCATGTAAACTGACCATAGAGTAGCTGACCAGCACTAAGAGCCTGTAAAGGAAACTTGGGAGAAGTTTTCTGAAGCTTTGATTGGAGTGAGGAAGTTTTTTCACCACCTAGATATGGGCCAGTGACCCAAAGACACTGCAAAGCCCTTCTTATTGTTCATCGTCTTGATCAGCTGTATATAGAATTAATCATCCTCTCTAACTCCAAAGTTAAACTTCAGGTTAAACAGGAACAAAGAAAGTACTGGTGTGGAGATGTGAGGTGTCTTCTTGACTTGCCTCTCACTTTGGTTCTTCTTGCATGGTTGTAAACACACAGAACACAGCATCACCTCTTGTTTCCTCCTGCAGGCCATCAGGCATCTGTTAAGGGATGCTGAGAAAACCATTTCTTTTTTCTCTCACATACAGAAACTGCAGTCAGGAGAGGCCTTTTTAACCTGAGTATGGGCTTTTAGAGTCCTTAGGTGCTCTACTTTCTCTTAGAGCTTCCTTTACTTTTTTTAATATAGTGACAATACAGGTCTCAGGAGACTATAACTTGAAACAAGCTGTGTCTGATACCACCAGCTAGGGAGAGGAGGAAAGCAATAGTATAATACACAGGCTGGTGGGGGAAGTCAAGCACAAAGTGTTGGTTCATCTCCAGGAAGTGGGAGACTGTGCAAGGAGGATATCTAGGACTAGAACACCCTGGGCTGGATGCCTTGGGTGGCAGCTTCCAAGCAGAGGGAGCTGCCAAATGTAGGAGGTGAGGATGTTATGTGCATAATCTCTCCTCTTCCTTAGCAGCTATGCACTTTCCTGCCCTAAAGCTGGAGGAATTGGTTTTCCTTTCTGCTGCAAGC
Organism: Psilopogon haemacephalus; assembly: GCA_013396835.1. Classification (NCBI taxonomy): domain Eukaryota; kingdom Metazoa; phylum Chordata; class Aves; order Piciformes; family Megalaimidae; genus Psilopogon; species Psilopogon haemacephalus. The sequence continues at coordinate 243,429 of VWZI01008868.1, read as the reverse complement.
AGACCTTTTCAAGTAGATAAATCCACTAAAACTTAAAAAAAAAAAAAAGAAAAAAAAGAAAGGGGGGGGAACAGGAAAAAAAAAAGCAACCAACAAACACATGCAAATGGACTAAGTTAGAATTGCATATCCCATCTGCTTCATTCATTTTTAGAACAAGGTTTTCATACCTTGTACTTCTCTTTTTCCATTAGATGAAATAGCAGTGCATTGTTGGCCACCTCACTACCAGAGGCACACTAAATAGCTCTCCTGAGCATATGGAAAGTAAAATTTAAGGCAACAAACCTAGTCTTGCCAGAAATTTCTTTTGTCTGTCTAAGAAACAGAAGAACTACTCTTAACCTGCTTCATAGAATCATAGAACTAGCCAGGTTGGGAGACACCTCCAAGATCATCCACTCCAACCTATCACCCAGCCCTATCCAATGGCGCTAAGTGCCCTATCCAGACTTTGCTTGAACACCTCCAAGGACAGTGACTCCACCACCTCCCTGGGCAGCCCATTCCAATGCCAGTCACTCTCTCTGGGAATAACTTCCTCCTAACATCCAGCCTATACCTCCCTTGGCACAACTTGAGAGTGTGTCCCCTCATTCTGTTGCTGGTTGCCTAGGAGAAAAGACCATCCCCACCTGGCTACAACCTCTGTTCAGTACAGGAAGTGTTTTAGGATCTCTTGGCCATTGTACTGTGTGCCTGTATCGCTACATAGAGGTCTAGAAATCCTGTGACCAAGAACGGATGTGGTAGTCCTCTTCTGATCTAACATGGCTCAGCACCCTGCCAAGCAACAGGAGACCCTAAGGGTACGGCTGTAGGAAGCAATTAGTAATTATTTAACTGGAGGAGGAAGAGATTTATTGAAAATTACCTGAGAGTCCCAGCTGATGGAGGTTAAATATGAGCTCCTGGTGTGCTCACGCTGAGAAAACGCCATACCACATAGCGAGCTAAATGAGGAGGAGAATGGGAGGTTATTAATCAAGACCACCCAAGGTGTGTGTTGCCCAGGATGGGCCCCTGGGTCGGGTGGAGCATGGGAAAGTCAGAAGAGGCAACCAGATTCTGAGGTCAGATTCTTAGGTCAGAATAGGCAACCAGATTCTTAGGTCACAAGCTCCAAATTAAGATGTGGAGGAGAATGGGCTTGAGTATTGTGAATGAAAAGAAAACGAAGGGCTTTTTATGAAGACAGACCCAATGGCCTCCTCAGCAGCAGCAGATCCAGCAGTTGCCCCATCTTAGAAGGCTACAACTGGGCATCATGGGAAAAGTATTTTAGTAAGAGTTCAGTACAGCACCAGAATAGGAGCTTCAAGTGGTTGGAGAACTTTGGTAGACAAAGCTACAGTGACCTGATCTAGTGCTGGCAATACTTCTTCATTAAGTGGGATGTTAGACAACTTCCAGTGTTGCCTTCTGAATAACATTTCTGTGGCTTTCTGTTAATTTCTGAAAGATCCTTTTCTGATCTACAGTGTGCCCAGGTGGGCAGGAGAGCCAATGGCATCCTGGCCTGGATCAGGAACAGTGTGGCCAGCAGGACAAGGGAGGTTATTCTGCCCCTGCACTCAGCACTGGTCAGGCCACATCTTGAGTACTGAGTCCTTATCTGGGCCACTCAATTCAAAAGAGATATTGAGATACTGGAGCATGTCCAGAGAAGGGCAGCAAGGCTGGTGAGGAGCACAGCCCCAAGAGGAGAGGCTGAGGGAGCTGGGGGTGTGCAGCCTGCAGAAGAAGAGGCTCAGGGCAGAGCTCATTGCTGTCTACAGCTAACTGAAGGGAGGTTGTAACCAGGTGGCATTGGGCTCTTCTCTCAGGTAACCAGCAACAGAAAAAGGGGACACAGTCTCAAGTTGTGCCGGGGAAGGCACAGGCTGGATGTTAGAAGGAAGTTGTTGGCAGAGAAAGTGATTTGCATTGGAAAGGGCTGCCCAGGGAGGTGGTGCAGTTCCCATCCCTGTTTGCCTCAGCTTCAAATCGTTTCCCCTTGGCCTGTCTCTAGATACCCTCACGCAAAGTCCCTCTGCAGCCTTCCTGCAGAATCCCTTCAGCTATCAGAAGGCAGTCCCTGGAGGTATTCAAGCAAAGCCTGGATGGGGCACTTAGTGTCCTTGGATAGGGCTGGGTGCTAGGTTGGGCTGGATGAGCTTGGAGGTCTCTTCCAACCTGACCTATTCTATTCTATTCTATTCTATTCTATTCTATTCTATTCTATTCTATTCTATTCTATTCTATTCTATTCTATTCTATTCTATTCTATTCTATTCATTTTGGATCAAAAGGAGTTGTGCTTGAAGTTCCCTGGGAAATATAATTGTCACTGGAAAGGATGACATCTTGATTCTTCTATTTTTTTTCCCCCTTGACTTAAAACTTCAATTACATTTTTATTGAGTAAAGATCTGATAAAGGGATTAAGAACAGCTAAAATAAAAGGACATTACTGGTGGGAGTGGTTGTCCTCTGTACCCCAGGAAAGCCTGGTGGATCGAGCCAGAGCATCTCTTAGCTGAATAAAACGTGGGCTGACTGTGAGGGGTATAAATTCTTTGTGTGCTATGGATATACACCGTAAAGAGCAGGAGCAGATTACAGATTGGAATTTAGATTACGAATTTAAGCATCCAACATCAAACAGTTTAGTGAATTTCCTTACATAAAGGCAATCAAGTCTCTTAATGAACTTATCAGTAACCAAAATATGTCTTTGGAGTTTGGAACAAGGATATGTATACTTTCCGCAACGCATTTTTCAAGCAAGGGCTTGGAATGTCTGATTACTACAAATTATCCATATGTATGTAGGATTTGTGTCAGTGCTTCTTATGCCACTGGAGAATGGATTTCCATTGAGTTTTCCCCTGTGGAAATCGTGAGCCTGAACTCCAGTATTATTTTTTTTATTTTGAGATAAAATTAACTGTGTGCTTATACGATAACTTCAAAACTACAGCGTGCCTAAAACATCAGTAGCAGACCTGAGAAACACCCCATTGTTCTTTTAATTATGACAGCCAGAGCCAATTAATACAGCAGGCTTACTCAACTAATCAAACAAACCAGTTTTGGCTTGGGGAGTATAAAGGTCCTTCTGCAAATATTGATTTACGTATCTGTATCTATATCTTACATGCACGCAGCGATTTGCGCTGAGTATCTCTGTTCCTGATAACAAAAATTTCCTTGAGAAGGGAAAAAAAAAAATTAAAAAAAAAAAAAATTAACTGGTGGAATTTGGAGACCTTGCATCTACCCTGGCGGTGTAATGTGGTCGTAGTGCTTTGAACTCTGCTGGTGTACACTTTCTGTCTGCTTGCTTGCTGGGGCCCTTTGATCATGCTGTTGAGGTAGAAGCTTGGTCAAAGGCCAGTTTATACCTTTGCATAAATAAAATAAATGGTTTCCTTGATACACAGGTGGGATTCACATTATTGGTGAGGAGATGAGCTTCTAGAGCATGCCCAGTCTTTATATATATATATTTTTATGTACATATAGAATGGAATGGAATAGAATAAGAATGAAATAGAATAAAAATGGAATGGGATGGAATGGAATGGAATGGAATGGAATAGAATAGAAATAAGAATGGAATAGAATAAGAATGGAATAAAATAAGAATGGAATAGAACAGAATGGAACGGAATAGACTAGACTAGAATAGAATAGAATAGATTAAGAATAAAATAAGCCAGGTTGGAAGAGACCTCCAAGGCCACTATGGTCTAGTGATTAAGGATGCTGGTATGAAGGTTGGGCTGGATGATCCTGGTGGTCCTTTCCAACCATAGTGATTCATAGTGATTAGATGCTGTGCTGAGGGATTTTGGTTAGTCAAGGACTTGTCAGTGTGAAACTAATGATTGGACTTGATGATCTTGAAGGTCTTTTCCAATCAAAGAAATTCTGATTCTATGATCATCCAGGCCAACCAATCACCCAGCCCTAGCCAATGGCACTAAGTGCTCCATCCAGGCTTTGCTTGAACACCTCCAGGGATGGGGACTCCACCACTTCCCAGGGCAGCCCATTCCAATGCCAATTACTCTCTCTGTCAAGAACTTCCTCCTAACATCCAGCCTGAACCTCCTCTGGCACAATTTGAGACTGTGTCCCTTTTTTCTGTTGCTGGTTGCCTGGGAGAAGAGCCTAATCCCACCTGGCTACAGCCTCCCTTCAGGTAGTTGTAGACAGCAATGAGGTCACCCCTGAGCATCCTCCTCTCCAGGCTAAACAAGGAGAGAGAGATCTGTGGAATCACTGAGCTCCCAGCACATAGGTGGTGCAACAGCTCTACGTTGACAACTTTGAAGCTAAGGAAGGTGGAATTCATTGCATTCAAATGCCTTTTTTTTTTCACATCAAAGATTATAATGTAATGAGGGTGATTTTTTTTTTCTTTTCCCCCCATATCATTTAATATTCAACCCTCAGAAAATTATATGAGGTGGCACATAGGAAACAAAAAAAAAATAAAATCATGCCTAAACAGCTCTCTGATTATTTTTCCTTATTCAACTGATAGGAGTGAAAGGAAGCAAAATCTCCTATTTTTTTTTTTCTTTTCCGTGGACAAGAGTGAAATTTGTGCCTAGTACCCTTAAGTAAATTCCAGGATTATTATACAAAAGCTACCACAAATGATCTATTCTGTGATGATCTATTCATTCTATGATTCTATCTATTTGCTTCTCTGTTTTTAGGCTAGGTGCACCAAGATGAATAGTGACAGGAAAATATCTTCTCCTGCTTAAAGTGTGGTAGAGCCAAGCTAAGTTGCTGTCATGCATATCAATGGAGATGATGGCTTTAATTCCCCGTGTATCTGAAAGAAAGCAGGTGTCTTCTGATAGCCTGGGTATAGTCATATGTCCAGTGCCCGAAAGGTAAATGAGATTTTGTCTGCTCAGACATCCATAGAAACCAAGAATCCAAGAAATTCAGTAGGTTTAGCTGCCGGAAGGGGATTTGCATTGGAAAACTACCAAGGAAAAAAAAAACAAAAAACCAAACCAAAACAAAAACAACCAAAGGGAAAGCAAATTTCATGAAGTGGCAACACAGTGATAATTTTTCTACCTTCTCTGAGTGCAAGTCTTGTTTGACTGCTAATTCATAGCTTTCACCTTTTTGATTGCAGTGCAACAATAACCTGCTTTTCCACTGGAAAAGTGTGGATTTGGTAAAATCATTGCTACCATCCTTAACAGGGAGTCTAAGGCAATGAATCAACCTCTTGAGCCCACAGCTGATTTCCCTAGGCCAGAATGTAGAACCTATTTCTAGTGCCTTGGAGGGGGAGCTTGTATTGCCTTTGTCCTACCTAGGTTTGCTTGGCCACCTGTTCTAGTAGGAGGTGTCCCTGCCCATGGCACAGGGGGGTTGGAACTGGATGAGCTTTGAGGTCCCTTCCAACCTAACCCATTCTATGATTCCTATGAAATAAATGGGAGATGTTATGCTGAAGGGTCCGAACTCAAGGACCCTTTAGAAACCAGCAGGAGTCACGATGTTGCTAAACTTCAGCCCAAAGACTTGTTGTTTTCCCTCTTCCTTTTTTCCCCCCAACATGGAAGGGTGGCACACATCTTTCCCAAGAAGCAAGGTGCTGCGTCTGGTTCTTTTCCCCTTCGTCAGGTTTTTGCTGCGTAAATCATGCTTAGTGCACCGCTCCGGCTCCTGCTTAATTGTTCTTTTTAGACAGGCACATTTTGCTGGATCCGAGCGCATGACTAACAAGCCACAGGTCTGCACCAGATGGGCAGGTGAAGAAGTGATTATGAGGTGTGTGATGATGGTTCTGTATCCATAATACATTCATCCCAAGGTTCACTGGCGCATCTGTTATGTATGTTGTTTTTCTTTTTTACTAGTACCCTCAGAGATATTGAAGCAGGTGATTCTCTTGCAACTAAAAGACGATAAAAGAGAGGAGGAGGTGGGGGGGAGGGAGGGGAAAGGAAAAAAAAAAAGTGAACAAGGGGTCTTTAAGGTGGCACCGCAAAGACAGTGAGACGCGCGTAGTGCTGGTGCGTGGCCCTCAGAAGCTCATGGAAGATTCAGACGACTGTAACAGTGTAATCATTTTCATTAGCAGGGTTGGGATTGATACTTGCTTGCATATTAACGCCGATTACCGCGCCTGGAAATTTATCAGGGTGTAGCTTGAACTGGCTGGTGCCATTACCGGGGAAGGAGTGAGGCGGGAAGCACGACCTTGCTTTCTCTACGGTTCGTAGAGGGGGGAGAAAAAAAAAAAGAATAGGCTGGGAGGGCTGGCAAGCCCAGATCCGATCCAGGTGTCTGAATTCCCCAAATAATCATCTGCGCCTAAACTTTTTGGATGTCATGTGTCTGGAGAGGGCATTTTTCAGGCAATGCTTCACTCCTCAAAATGAGAACATAGCTCAATTTTTAGTTGTTTTGGTTTTGTTTTTTTGGTTTGTTTTTTTTTATGAGAGAGGAAAAAAAACCCAAACAACCAAACATTGATTTTCGAGGTGTTTTTAAACGAAGTCGTTGCCTCATGTAAGGCTGCTTTTGAATTTTTTTTAAATTTTTTTTTTAATTTCCTTTGTTTTAAAGCATTAAGATACATCTTTTTATCTACNTAAGGTATCCTTGGTTAACTTTTTAGTTATTTAAAAGTAGCTTGTTGGAGATTGAATATTTCTATGTTTCACTAGAGCTTTTAAATATAAAAGAGATATGAGACCATATCTGACACCATCAGGCATATTATATTAAAATTTATGAACAACTTCATCAAAAACCACTTTCCTTCTCCTGCATAGAGACAGATTTGTTCTGACATAAACGTTACATGGCTGGTTGCAGCCTCAGATTAATGCGAAGACCCTGGCGATTCCTTTTAGACGTTATTTTATGAAATAATACCTGTCAGCTGCTGCCTGATCCCAGAAAAGGGGGCAGGTTTTCCAGGTCATCCTGCCATCTGTCAGCTAAAGCTCATCTGTCCCTCCACATTACCACCTGATCTGTGCTAACAGGCCTCACAGGGAGCCCCGCTTCATTGGCCCGGTGGGAGCCCGGCAAAGAGACTGTGTGAGGACATCACCTGTGATTCCCAGATTTAATTATCACTGAAGTGATGAAGATGTGCACGCAGATTGAAATGCTTTTGAATAAATGCATGGCTCCAGATAGGAATTTATTTTCTCTTTTTCTGTGTTTTTTTTTGGGGGGGGAGTTCTTGGAGGG
>VWZI01008868.1:215109-230138 GCA_013396835.1 Psilopogon haemacephalus | reverse complement strand
ACAATTTTTAAGAAGATGTGTACAAGCTGTGATTAAAAACCACTTCAGATTAAGCTCAAAGTAAATTGGAAAAAAAGAAAAAAGAGTCCTTCTTAAAGCTCTCATTTAACAGCGCTTTACATCCATCTGCAAAATCGGAGCTTTTGCTTTGCGAGCACCCTCGGAATAGCCCCCACTTCCCACAAGGTAGCAGAGGGTAAAAATAAAATAGCAAGAAATCCGTGGCAAAGCACATGTGAGATTAACGGGGTGAAAGTACTGGAGTGGAGAGCTGTTTTCTTCTGTCTGAGCATCTCGTTCTGTCGCGCAAACCCCCAGTCTGGAAATCTTAACACTGACACTTTTGTACAGATCGGTTTGTTAGCGATTTCAGATTTTAATTCAGCACCCTCACTTGATTATTACTGACATTTCTTTTTTTGTAATACTAGGGGAGAGAGAGAGAAAACGTGTGTAAACAGATTTTTGTGTGAGCTAGGTGCTGGGCAATTTTTTTTCTTTTTGACATCGGATCCCGAAACTCGGCAAGAAATGTGTTTGTTTCCAAGGTGCATTTGTGGAATTAATAAAAGAAAGGAAGGGAAAAACCAGAAAACCAAACCCAAATGAAAGGCAGTGTGATCTGGGAGGTTCAGCTGTGCTCTTCGGTGGCTCCAGGTGGATGCTGCTGGTTTCTGGGTGTCTGCGGAAAGCGGGAGACACTCCTGGCTTCATTTGGTTGTTGTGTGCAAAGTGGGAGAAATGAAACTATTTTGACAATTACCCATTGAGCTTTTTCGCTTCATTCAAAGCTGCGGCAACGGTGCTGAAGTTGGTGAGTGGGTGTGCAAGGGAGAGGCAAAAAAAACCAAAACCCCAACAAACCACAAAACAAACCAAAACAACCCTCCAAACTTACGTACTATAAAAGCAGGCTAAATGTTTGCACAGTCTCCTACAGATTAAAATCCCCACGTTTATTAAAGCTCTAAATGTTTTAAAATCATATATTCTGCTGTCTGCGTTGTTACTCCTGAACATTAAAGGTCCCGGTTAAAATTAAGCTCTGATGTAAATCACTTGGAGTTCAATGCATTATTGTGACTTAAGTTATGAAAAGATTTGATCCATTCTGTTTTCTGAATGTTTGTTTTACCCTTACAGTCCCCTCCACCCCAGAAAAATGGTAGAAATTAAATGCCACAATGAAACAGTGAGCTAAATTGCATTCTCTTACAGGTTTCTGTGTACACTTATTATTGTGCAGCACAGCAAAAAAAAAAAAATAATTACATATATATGTATATATATTTGGGGAATTATTATTACAGCTGTTTCCAGGATTAAGGGTAAAATACCTTCCTCTTTCTTTTTTTTTTTCTGCATTAGTTATTAGTTCATTAGAACTGGCATTCTAACAGGTAAAAACATCAAACCCCAGACTGAAAGAGCTTGGAACTAATCAGAGGGAAATAATAAGAGGAATATCTTTAAAACAAGGATTTTATCTAGTGTTACAGCTCAGCATATTTTCTGTATTTCCAAATGTAATTTATGAACAGATTTTTTTGGCAGTATAGATTAAATCCCTGAGCTGGATTACAGGAATTTAATGGAAAACGCAAGACATGCAGAGGCAGTTTCAAAAAAAGTATCTCAGTGGCTGTAGATCATCATAAACTTTCTTAATATTTGCCTTGTAACAACTGATTTCTGATATATTTTTTTTCCCTCCAGTGCAGTAGAGCTGAAGCACAATAGCTGAAAGGTGAACTTTTTAGTATTTGAACATTCCCAGCCGGGTAAAACCGTTCCACTTGCTAGCTGATGTTATAAATATCAAGATTAGTTTCTTCTAAAATTACCAGTGCCAGCTGCATTCACTTTCCCATGTTCTCTAGTATTTTGTTACCAACGTCCTCAGCTCAGTGAGAGGGCTTTAAAAATCAAATTAGTCACCAAAACCTCCAATGTTAAAATCTCTTCCTGTCTTTCCCATGTATTTTAAACATTGCCCATCAATCCCTCTGGCTTGCTCGCTCAGGTATTCCCACTGCCACCACGTTTCCCCTTAGCCTTTTAGCCCAATATGCTCCTACATTGACAATAACCATTTTAAATCCTTCTCTGCTGCTCAGCACCTACAGTTCACCTAACTGACTATATATTTTGCAGATACACAGGCATGAATTTATACCCATAAGCTATTTCTAAAAGAATAAAAAAAGCCCAAAAAACCCAAAAATCCACTGTGCAGCATTTTGACCTCAGTATTACGGCACTATACGCTCCGAAGAACGTCTTCGAATCACATACGGTCTGCAGCATAGAGCAGCAATTTCTGCAGAGTCCCCCAAAGTCCTCACCAAATTCCTTGCTTTTTTTCTTTTTTATTGCTTTTGAACCTCGTGTGCATCTGAAGTTCTGCAGTTGACATCTTTTCAGTCTGGGAGGCTGACATACGGCCGCTAATCCAGGCTTAATTGAGCGCTCGTGTGCAGTACAAAAACATTCTTTGGATATTGACAAATATTTCTAAAGGAGAAAAAAAATGGATTGGTATTTTTGCTGTTAATTGTTTCATTACTGACCTTTACCTCTGCAGCCATATGCAGTTTTCGTTTTTTTGGGTGAGACTTTCAAAATATTGGTTTTCTAAGTGTCCAATGCTCAGTGCTAGCAGTGACATTTCCCCAGTCTCTTCAGAAGCGTATATTTCAGTCTTTTGTATCTCATTTCTTTCTATTTATTTAAAACAACCTAGCATGGAAAAATCTTGCAGATTTAAGTGACAGTGATGATGTACAATATGCATAAAATGAGCCTGTCCCTCCCCGTGGTGTGTATTGCTAGGGACTCCATTGCAATATTTACAGTTAAACTAAACTTTTTCAAATGAAGCAAAATTGCATTTGTTTTGCAGATTTGCTCATCATTAAATGTGAAACATTTCACATTTGTCTTTTTGAGTAATTGGCTTTTTAAAATGATAAGGTGCTCTGAACACTTGTTATGTGGATAGGTCTGACGTTGTATCCCAGAAATCCATATGCCATACAGACAGAACAGAAGAAAGATATTCACAAGCATGTCACAGATTGGACTGAAGCAAGCCAAAAACCAAAGTGCCATGGCATTAACAATAGCACCAGATTTACTGTCACGATTGCAATCTGTGCTGTATCATAGACAGAAGGAGAACTTTTGATAGGTAACACCTCAGTGTTTTTTAAATCTTTTTGGCAAATTATCATTTTCATTATATTTTTGCCTGCCATATAATATTATTATAATGGTATTAAGTCACACACGCGTGCACACGCACAAAGTTTATTAGCCCTCAACAAAAGGGCTGATTTAAGTGCTGTGCTAACTATTCCTCAACAGAAAAGAAAGAAAAAGAAATAGGAAANAAAAAAAAAAAAAAAAGAAAAAAAAAAAAAAAAAAAAAAAGGGAAGGTATTTTATTAAAGATTAATGCAGGTTTTAAGGCAAATCATCCACAAAAGTAGCAGGAATTTTTCAAACGTGCGTTGAGTTAATGAAATCTTAGTTAATAAAGGCTCAGTTAATAAAAACTTAGCTTAATATAGTTAATAAAGGTACAGAGAGGAACCACGTGCACCACGCAGAGCTCAACAGCTCAGAACTTTCCAAGGTCTGAAGATGATAAAGAAGCTGGATTAGCAGGAAATATCGGTTATTTATTTTTTTTTCTCTTGTGGTTCAGTCACCACTGACTGCATTTTCCCATTGCAAGCCTGTAGACTTTTCTTTTTTGACCATAAAAATCATACATTTTTCTTCTAGTGTAAAAAAAGCTGCATAGAGCAGATTTGGCAATACCATAATTCATGTTGAGCTCTGATAAGTGCTGAAAAAGATTTACAAACTCACAGCTTGACACTGAGCCCACATGTTGGGTAGAGTGGAGAAAAAGCTCTAGAAATACTACATAGAGCTTCCTGGCGGCAAGCAGAGAAACATCAGTCAATTGTTTTTCTTAATTGAAAGCCATCTTGGGACCTTGTTGAAAATAACCTATCTGCCTATCTGTTTTTTTTTTTTATTTTTTCTGCTGTTTAAATTACCTGGCTGGAGGGAGGCACTTGTCCTGGGGCCATTCACAGTAGGCTTTTGAGTGAAAGAAAAACACTGAAGTTCTCACTTCGTGTGAATTATAGATTTGAAACACACTTCACGTAGGCAGGAAATGAGAATCGTGAGAGTGCGGACCAACCTACCCAAACACGAGTCCTGGTGTTGCTGCCTTCTTTGCTCTGGAAATCACTTTATACATATATATATATATATATGTATATGAAATTACTTTTTGAGCATCCTTTTCTGCAAGTCTTCACCGCCCTTGTCTGAATGGTTGGGACTACTCATGCGAGAAACCGTTGCCTGCATAATTTTCTCTCCCTGCGTTGTACTTGAAGCTCCGTTGGCAGCGTAGTCGGAGCTTGATATTCTCCAAAGCGTCTCAGAGTTTACAGTGGTGCTGCTGCTGTGTTTTGCACTTGCTGCCACAAAATACCATGTTGCCACAGAATGTTGTGGGAGCTTCATTTAAATACCACGGGCTGTGCTTTCCCGCCTGGGGCCCAGTGAAAATCAGGGATGGCTTCGAATTTGGATTAAATCAGGCAGCGGTAGATTTGCAACAACTTTCTTTCGTTCCTCCCAGTTCCAACAGGTTTGGCTAAGCCTGAGCTGGTTTAGGTTCGCTCTAGCTTGGGCGTAGCATTCAAGCCTAGCTCCAGCCTCCCCTTGTGCTGAGGCAGACGTCACTAAGGATGAATCGTTATTAGCAGCAGCTCTGCTCCCACTTCCCTGGGCTTTTCCTGCGATGTCGCAGCTGAACAACTGCAGAGTGGTTTGTGCAGGTGGCAGGCACATGATTTGTAGGGTTAAAGATAGAAAAGGTGAATCATTTCTGATAGTAATGGTGTTGCCATGAGCGGCAACGTGTGCGTTAGCTTTCTCCTGCCCACAGGTAAGAAAATGGCTGCAGGTGTTTGATGTTTGCTTCGAGACCTTGGGCTGCTGACATTTATCACTCCGGGAAATTAAATAACCCTCAGATAGACCTTTCCCTACCTGCTTGCAGTAGCTTTACTGCCTCTCTGATCTTCACTACCAGAGTCAATAATTTGTTTGAACAAGTTTCCCATCTAATCATTAACGCACTTAAAGCCTATAATGAGCTCTGTATACATGCAAATGCATCTTTTTTTAAGTGCTTCTGCAGATTTAAGGGCATTGTTTCCTTGTAAAATGGAAATCAGAGCTGCTTCTCACAGAAGTGGTACAGCCCTTAATAAGGGATGGATCAGCAGCAACTTTCTGAGTGTACTGAATTTTGCAGTGCTTTTGTCCTTACCCAACTGTATTTGGAATCTTTTTTAAGGAAGAGCAATAACTCTTTTAAACCTGTATCAGATGCCGTAGAAGATTTCCCTCAAGTCCTCTTGTAGCCCTCAGTGAATGAAAGGTTTCAATTCAGAAATGAAACAGGTTTCTCTCTCCACCTCCCCAACTTTACCAGGCACTGCTCAACTCCAATTGTATTGCTGTAATGATACTTAAAGATAAATAAAGAAATTCATGACTTCAACGGTGTAAATCAAGAGATAGGTGCCGAGATTAAAGTGGGCACCATTCACGCTCGGCTCGACAGCTCGGAGGACTCTAGCAGAAGAGTAACCAGCTCAGTGAAAAATCAGAAACTGTGATTGCTATTTAACACTGCAGCTTTTCACAGTAGCTCAGCACAAAGTTATTTAGCACAGGTGTTTCTGTGAGTCTGATACGTTGGGAAAATTCACAAGGTTCTCCGTCTCTCTTGCTCCGTGTCGGCTGCGAAGTTGGTCCTGCGATGCACTAAGCGGGTTTCTAGTAGGAAATAGAGCATGTGAGCAAATGAGCAAGTTCAAACAGAGGAGCTGCTCTAGATTCATTCCCTTGGTTGCTAATTTTTGTGAGGCGTGACAGTAGTGAGGTGAGTGACCTGCCGTCGAGCGAAAGCAGTGAAAAAGGGGACTGAGCTCTCAGAGTTAAGCGTGAAACCGCGATCCTGTTCTCTCCTTCGATAAAAGCATCTTCTCTGACTCGTGTGGCTAGCAGTGCTCCTTCTTTGTTGAGTGAGACTTTTGATAAATCTTCACCTGCTTCAGAATTTCTGCCTTGCTTGCTGAGCCGTGGTGCGTTTCTGTGCTGCCAGCCCATGCGCCTGCACTTCCCATAAGAGATGAAACAGTATCATTGCACTTCTAAACACCTAAACCTCTCAGCAGTTTTTACATTTGGATTCTCAAGTTCTGGCAGCATCTAATTCATGGCTAAATTCTTTGTAAGGTCATCTTCTAAGAGTGTGCTTCCTCGTTCGTCTCAGGCACTATGATCTTGGATGTGATAGAAAACCAGATCATCGCTTCTTGAAAGCGAAGGAATGACTTGAGGGGCTTTCTGGCAATTAAGGTCCCAGAGTTTAGCCAAAAACTAGGTAGAATTTCTTACATAGCGATGAAATGGTGTTGAAGCACTTCTGAGCTCCTAAACCTCTCAGTGGTTTTTCTGTTTGGGTTCTCAAGTTCTGGCATTACCTAATACGTGGCTAAATTCTTTGTAAGGTCTTCTCAGAGAGTGCCTTCTAGTTCATTTCAGGCACTATGAGCTTGGCTGTGACAGAGAACTGAATCATTGCTTCTTGAAAGCAAAGGAGTGACTTGAGGGGTTTGCTGGTAATTAAGTGCCAGAGTTTAGCAAAAAATTAGGTAGAATTTCTTACATAGAGATAAAATGGTATCATTGCACTTCTAAACACCTAAACCTCTCAGTAGTTTTTCTGTTTGGATTCTCAGGTTCTGGCAGTATCTAATTTGTGGCTGAGTTCTTTGTAAGATCCTCTTCTAAGAGAGTGCCTTCTAGTTCATTTCAGGCACTATGAGCTTGGCTGTGATAGAGAACCGGATCATTGCTTCTCAAAAGCAAAGGAATGACTTGAGGGGTTTGCTGGCAGTTAAGGTCCCAGAGTTTAGCCAAAAACTAGGTAGAATTTCCTACATAGTTATAACTTTTCTCTCATTGGATTTTTCAAGGTGGCTTGGCTCTGTTTTGACTATTACAGCCAAAGGTGAAGAAAAAAACAACCCTGAAATTGCATTTCTTTTCTGATGCTGTGGTCTTCCAGTAGGTGACAAGGTTGCTGTTTTGGGTCGGCTTCTAAATAGTGAAGGAACTGATGAATGGTGGGGGAGGTTGTTGTACCTCATGGGGTTTTTTCCTTCTCTAATCCTTAATAAGTTATTATTTTCTCTCAGCTGGGCTAGAAGGTATGGCTCTCTTTTGCTGTTAGGCTCCTAAGTGATAGCTAAACTTTGATGCTTGTGGTTCTGCTGTTAATTTACTGGCTGTCACTAACATATCTTTTGTTCCCTGAAATATTCACTCCGTTGAATAAATATAACTTTTCTGCTATTTTTTGCTCTGGCTGATTTGCTCATTTCACTCTTCTGACTGAAAAAATAGCACAGGCACTGGTGTCCTGGAAGCTGCACGTTGCTTAATGAAGTACCTTGCTGAATCAGGACTACTGCCTTCCAGCAGATGAAAGGGAAGCACATAAGAAGCTGTGCTGCCAGGTTCTGCTTTGAATGTTTCGCTTTTAATCAAATTTTAGGCGTGTGAGCATAGCGGATCATGGGTTTGAGAAACAAACAAAAGCTTCCAGTCTTATTCTTGAAAAGCACTGGGAAATGTTACTGCAATTGGTGCTGTTTAAAGTTCAAACTCACACGTCTCTGCTCATAGACACCAGTGATAAGAGAAAGTCTCAGCTCTTGCAGCTCTGGCCTGATCATTTAGTACCCTGAATCACTGAAAAGTGACTTCACAGTTTCCTCTGCCAGAGTCAAGGATTTCCAGCAGGAGCAAGGAGGGGACTGTCCCCTTGTAGTTTGCTCTGCTGAGGCCACACTTCAAATGTTGTGTTAAGCATTGTGTACCTCATTATAAGAGGGATGTCGAGGTGCTGGAGCCAGTGCAGAGGAGGGCAAGAAAGATGGGGAAGAGCCTGGAGAATAAACCTGATGAGAAGCAACTGAAAGATCTGGGGATGGTTAGTTTGAAAAACAGGAGGCTGAGGGGAGACCTCATTGCTGTGTACAGCTACCTGAAAGGAGGTTGTGGAGAGGCTGCTGCTGGTCTCTTCTCACAGGTGAACAGTTATAGAACAAGAGAGAATGACTTCAAGTTGCCACTGGGTAGTTTTAGACTGGACATTTGGAAAAATACTTCTCCCAGCAAGAGTGGTCAGGCATGGAATTGTGCTGCCCAGGGAGAGGGCTGGGTCACCAACCCTGGATGTGTTTAAAAGTCATTTGGATGTGGTGCTTGGGGATATGGTTTATCATGAACCTTGTAGAGTAAGGATATGGGTTGGACTTGGTGATCCAGAATGTTTCATAGAATCATAGAATGGTTTAGGTTGGAAGAGACCTCAAAGATCATCCAGTTCCAACCCCCTGCCATAGGCAGGGACACCTCCCACTAGATCAGGTCGCTCAAGACCTCATCCAGCCTGGCCTTGAACACATCCAGGGAGGGAGCAGCCACAACCTCCCTGGGCAACCTGTTCCAGTGCCTCACCACCCACTCTGTGTTTGCATGATCTGGTAGGGTTCTTAATTATTTTAATGGCAGGAGAGCAGCGCAAGGATTAGGTCGTGGTGGGATTGCAGTGCATGGTAACAGAATACATTTAGAAACTAAAGTCACAGGATCACAGGGGTTGGAAGGGACCCAAAGAGTCCAACCCTCCTGCTAGAGCGGGACCTGAAGTCTGAAATGCGTTTCCTTAAGACTTTCCCTTTTGCCTCATAGTTTAAAAGTGTTCATTTACTGACTGGATGCTGCTTTTGAGTTGTTGTGCTCAGCTGAGGTCAGTGAGAGTGATATCTCTAACAACACGGTGGGAAGAGAAAGGATGGTGTGTTTCAGGGGTCTGTGGGGAGATGCTCTGGCAACAGCCTCTCTGTATCTGAAGTTTGTGTTGCTGGATGAGCACAGCCACGGTGCTTGAATTAATATGCAATGATGACATCTTTGGACAAGGAGGCCACAACACATTTTAAAACACTCCATTTCCCTGTCATCTGTGCTGTAGGTTTAGTGGTGGCAAGAAAAGGAACAACAATCACTGGTTTGTGTTGCAGGTCTCCTGATAAATGTGGTTTTATGATTATAGCAACCCCCACTCCTGGACTTGATCATTGTGCATATTTTTAGCTTCTCTTATATTTAGCTCCTGGATGAGCTGCCACCCCAAACCTGTATTTGCCCATACTGCATCATCCCAAAGCCTGCAGCAGGAAAGAATATCAGGCTTTCAGACACAGCATATTTAGAAAAGAGAGGGAGAGTCTGCCAAATTCCCCAAAACCACTTCCCAATTCCCCTCACGAATAGCAGGAAATTACTTGTTATCAGTGGGTAATTCAACCACAAACGTTATTGATTATCCAACCTTAATCTTTACAGGCTTGATGGCCAAATATTTTGCAATCATTCTCTATATTTAGAACTAGAGGTGATTTATTTTTTTCTTTAATTTTTATTTTGGAAAAAAAAAAAAAAGAAGGAGGTTTTCAATTTTTCTGCATGCCACATCACATTGTGGTGCAACCTTCCATATTGTCCAATGTGATAGCCAGGAGCTTGACTGACAGGTGTCAAAATGTTCATTGTGCACCTATGCATGAGGGATAGGATAGGATAGGATAGGATAGGATAGGATAGGATAGGATAGGATAGGATAGGATAGGATAGGATAGGATAGGATAGGATAGGATAGGATGGGATGGGATGGGATGGGATGGGATGGGATGGGCCAGGTTGGAAGAGACCTCCAAGCTCATCCAGTCCAACCTATCACCCAGCCCTATGCAATCAACTAGACCATGGCACTAAGTGCTCCATCCAGTCCTTACTTGAAGGACTAGAAAAATGCAAGACATTAAAAAAAAATCAGGTCCTTGAAAATGGCTACTTTGATTTCTTTTTTAGTGATTCATTTGCTTTTAATGTTGAATATTTGATGTATCCAAGTGGATACCAGAAGCTGAAAGACAGAGGAGAGATGTGTACTTTTGTTTTTGTTTTCTTTTTTCTATTTCATTATATTACTTTAAAAAAATCCTAATACATTCCAAAATCAATCAAAGTAGTTTATCTTGTTTGTGAGCTCCATAGCTAAATATTTCAGTAGTATTTTCGACACATTTACCACTGGCTGACTAAATTCAATTATGGAATCACAGAGTGGTAGGGGTCGGAAAGGACCTCTGGAGATCACAGAATCCTGGAATGGCTTAGGGACCTCAGAGCTCATCTGTTCCAACCTTCCCATCATGGGCAGGGACACCTCTTACCTAGATTCAGCTGCTCAATGCTTCATCCAACCTGGCCTTGAACACCCCCCAGGGAGGAGGCAGCCTGTGCCAGGGTCTCACCACCCTTGTACTGAAGATTTCGTCTTCAGCTCCAGTCTAATGCTGCTCTCCCTCAAACTATTCCCCCTTGGCCTATTGCTACATACTCTGATCAAAAGTCCCTTTCTGGAGTATCCCTTCAGGTACTGGCAGGCAGCTCTAAGGTCCCCTTGGATTCTCCTGTTCTCTTGGCTGAACAGCCTCAGCTCCCTTAGCCTATCCTCATAGCAGAAGTGTTCCAGGTGACACAATATATTCATCGTTGTCCTGAACCTCAACAGCATTATTTCTACTAAAACACTGATTAATTTAAAAGTAGAAATCTCCTTGGTGGCTGTAGCTGGAAATGTTTGTTTTCTGAAGTGGATTTAATAGCCTTACTCAAAACATTTCTCAGCCTGTTTAGCTTTGCTTAATATTTACCTACAAATAAAGATGGGAAGAGGCAAGCCAAAGATGTTCTGCGTTGTTTGCTCCCTGCATGCAAGGGGAGATAGTCGGTGCTGTATTTTCCTGCCTGTGACACTCAGGAGCTTGACACAGCTGGCAGAGTCTGTGTTCAGATCGTGGACCAACTTTGATGTCTTACATTGTTATTAAACAATAGCTGGCATGGTCAGGCAGCAGCAGGATATTACACTTACATTCAGTAGACCTGTTTTTATAGAAAGGGACCTCCCGCCTCCTTGCCCCAGGCCACAAAAACCCTCTACTGCAGAGATGGTGTTTCAGATTTCTAGCAGTGGGAGGATTGCTGTGGTGTTGTCTTGGCTTTTGGCAAGTTAATGAAATAATGCAAACAGCTCTTTTGAAAGCTGACCGCATGTTCTGCATGCTCAGTATGCGGAGAGGTCCCGAATCACCCAATAGAAAAAAAAAAAGAAACAAACAGAAAATACCCAAATGAAAGGCACATGGTAAATATAACAATGATTTGCCATTGCAATGGGCTGCCCAGGGAGGTGGTGCAGTTGCTGTCCCTGGAGGTGTTCTAGCAAAGACTAGATGGGGCACTTAGTGCCATGGTCTAGTTGATTGGCTAGGATTGGGTGATAGGTTGGACCGGATGAGCTTGGAGGTTTTTTCCAACCTTGCTGATTCTATGATTCTAAAAAAACTCCCATTCAGCAGTGCTGTTTCACTGAATCAACCAAGTTGGAAAAGACCTTTGAGATCATTAAGTCCAGCCTATCACCTAACACCTTCTAATTAACTAAACCATGTCACTGGGTGCCCTCATCTAGCCTCCTTTTAAACACCTCCGGGGACAGTGACTCCACCACTTCCCTGGGGCAGCCCGTTCTAGCAGCCAATCACTCTCTCTGTGATGCTTTATTCAACAGTAGGTATCAATCCCCACACATAACAGCTGCTACCAGAGGATTTGCAGGTACACCTTTGTTCTCCACTAACAGAATTCATGTCAGTGCCATAACTCAGCGAATCCCTGTTTTTCGCTCAAACCAGGCTTAGCACTAGTTCGGGCTGGAGGGCATTCAAGCTGCTGTTCTCCTTTTTTAGCTGTATTTCCTTGTAAACACCTCATTGTCTCTAAAAGTGATGTACAGTATGCAAAAAAAAAACTCAACAAAACGACAAACCTGAATTCAATGCAAATAAGAGCGTGGAGCTCGGAAGTTAACAGGTGTTCTCATTAGCGTAAGTAGACAAGGAACGATTCTTGAATGTTTTATAAACACTTACAGTCGCGGCCAACTCTGCTTCTATAAGTATAAAGACACTCGTAGCAACATCCCTCTTTCCCCAACCTCCCCCCCCCGCTTATTGTGCACTCTCAGCACTTATTAATAGGAGACATGTGTCAGTAAATGAAATACTTAAAAAGCCAGCACCAGCTTCTGCCTGCAAATAACGGGAGCCGTAAAACGTTCCGCTCCCGGCGAATAAATTTCGGGCTTAAAATAAGAGCCAGCGGAATGAAATCTTTACACACCACACATCTATATTTTAAACATATATCTTTGCCGGCGCCGAAAGTAGAGCATCCATCCTCCCTTTGATTTTTCTTCTTTTTTTTTTTTGTTTTTTTTTGTTTTGTTTGTTTGTTTGTTTGTTGGGAGGACTTATCGTGTTGAGCCCTCACTCACATAGATCACGAAGCGTTATAACGTGCATATAAAATCGGACAGGAGGGCCATCCATCACGAGGTATTGTCCAGCTGGTGGGACCAAGACAGGCAGGACTCCTCCAAGAAACCATTGCCACTATCTCTGCGTGTGGCTGTGTAATATACGGCTTCGGATTGCAAAGGCAATAACGGTAAAATATTACCCCAAGGAGAAAAGCAGCTAGCAGTAGGTATTCATACATTTCTTTTAGTCTCTGTCTCTGGACAAAATGTGCAATCGTCTATTCCCTTATTTCCCGCGTCGTGCAGACACGGCTGAATTGTGTCTTAATTATTATCTCTTGTTTCTCTGCTTTGAGGCAGTTCTGGGGGCGCTTCTTTCTCACTTCCCTAGTCTGGTCACTTTCATCTGCCCTGGCTTTGACTTAACAGATAGCTGAAGCCCATCCATCCTGCTCCTGTGGCAAGGGCAGTGCAGCCATAAGGGTGAAGCAGAGGATGCTATGTGATGGGGGTACACGGGAGGCTACATGCAGGTATCTGACATCCAGGGTGGTTATCTGCTGCCTGTCTCATGTCTTGCTTTTTGCTCTTTGCCCTCTGAAGAAGCCCTGTTTGTGGATGCCAATCCAAGTAGTCCAGTTGTGCCTCACACAGGACATAATACCAGCGGGAAATACTTCCCCCAGGTACACTTCTTGGATGTTTAGCAGACAGTGCTTCCTCTTCCTTACCTTCGTTTTTGCTCAGACAGCATGAGTTTTGTTTTCACACATCTCCAAAACTAGCAGAAAGTAAGATCTGGACTGGTGAGTAAAAAGGGAGAATTGCAAAATGTTGTTTGAAATTGGTGGATGCCTCCCAGTACCCCTGGCAAAACACTTTTCTTCTTCAAGTAGGCTCTGTCCATCTCCACGCTGAGCTCCTCTTCCCATCCAAGGAGGAGTTTCGTTATCTTGGGTCCTAATAAGCTTTAATTGTGACCTCTTATTTGTTCAACGTCTTCCATGTAAATCACTTATGCAACTGAAATTCTTTGCAGCCAGGAAGGGAAGGAAAATATGTGCAGGGTGAGTGCCAGGAGGCTGGAGCCAGGCTCTGCTGGGTGATGCCCAGTGACAGGACAAGGGGCAGTGGGTGGAAGCTGAGGCATGGGAAGTCTCCTGTAAACATGAGGAGGATTTTTTTTCCCTGTGAGTGTGACAGAGCACTGGAAGAGGCTGCCTAGGGTGGGTTGTAGAGTCTCCCTCTCTGGAGACATTCAAAACCCATCTGGATGTGTTCCTGTGTGATCTGGTATAGGTGATGCTGCTGTGGAAGGGGAGCTTTGGAGGTCCCTTCCAGCCCCTGACATTCTGTGATTCTGTGAAAAGGTTTGTTTTATAATGCAGAGAGAAGACTTGATTCTCTCCTTGCTGCCATTAATGTAATTCAATGGGAACTGGTGTACGCTGTGAGTCCATTGCACAACAACAACAAAAGAGCATTAGGCTCAAAGATTTTTATTTTTAATTTTTTTTCTTAGCAGTCCCAGAGTTCATAATTTTACTACTAAATTAAGTTGAAGGACACAATTCTAGGAATTTACCAGTAAAAAAAAAAAAAAAGACAAAACCAAACCAAACCAAAACCACTTATTTTGTCCATCACTGGCACAATACAATTTGGTTTCAAAATTTATTCCTTCTCGGAAGTTTGACCCCAGGCTTGAGGCTGTTGAATCCAGTTCAGATGCGTGCACCCCAAACGCTAGCGTAATGTCCCTAGAAAGCAGCTTCTGGAATACAGGCAGGTTGCTTTGGTACGATGACCCCAATGAAAATTCCTAGGAAACGGATGTGGAAAAGAAGCCACAGCACAAGGCAGCGCAGCTGAGGAGGCATCCCATAAACATCTGGCAGCAATCGGCCTCAGGATGGCTAACAGTGCAGAAGTGGTGAGAACCCAGGATTCTGCTCGCTGCCTCTTTGCAGCGCTGGCTTGCACGGCGAGTTTTGCACAGCCAGAAGAAGCGGGGTAATTACAACATAAGGTTCAACATCTTTGGATGTGTAGAACATTTTCTGTTGCCTAAAAACAAATATTCCCCGAGAAAGTATAAAACATTTTCTTTTTTTTTTTTTTCCTGACTTGCAAAGTTTTTGCAGTCTATCATTTAAATTACTTAAATAAAGGGAGCTTTACTACTCCCCAAAGCTGCGAATCTAACACCCGCCATGCATATTAGCTTGATCTTTTTGACAGACCAGAAAAGTGTTTGTGTGTGCCAATTAAAACAAAAATGGATCCCCAGTGGCTTGTTCCTCACACAACTTCTGAAGACTGCTATCATTGTGTGCTGGGGTAACCCTGGCTGAGGCGGCTGTCCAAAGTAAACAAACTTTTCAAAACTTTCATGACAGATGGGGGTTACAAATGCATTTTAATAAGAGACTTGCCAAAGAAACTTTCCTCCTCTCCCCCCCCC
>VWZI01008868.1:196645-207240 GCA_013396835.1 Psilopogon haemacephalus | reverse complement strand
GTCATTTGATTCTTGTCTCCAAACCAAGCACTGCAATTCCTGCTCTGAAATAAACAGGGCAGTGGTTTGCTGAGGGTCGTGAAAGCACACAAGCACTTAATAACTAATGAATTTCTGCTTTTTTTTCCCCCTTTATTTCCCCCCA
The DNA here is from genome assembly GCA_013396835.1 of Psilopogon haemacephalus. Taxonomy (NCBI): domain Eukaryota; kingdom Metazoa; phylum Chordata; class Aves; order Piciformes; family Megalaimidae; genus Psilopogon; species Psilopogon haemacephalus. The sequence goes on along the minus strand of VWZI01008868.1, from coordinate 207,095 downwards.
CCCTGTTTATGCAGCCTACAGTATATAATCTTCAATAGAACTATTAATACATTTGTGCCTTTTATGAATTTTTGTATTACTTATTCACAAGAATAACACCAGCAAATAATATTCCTTTGTAACTGATTGCTGTTATTCTCCCAGGAAGGCTGGGGGTTTTCTACTAAGAAGTAAGCAGGGCTGTGTTTTATTAAAACAGTTTTTAATTACCAAACTAGATTCAGCTGTAGATTTTTCTTTTCTGTTTTTTTTTCCCCCCTTTTAAATTTTTTTCACCTTTCTTTCCCTCCCCTACCCCCTTCCTTTTTAAGATTTTTCCCCTTTCTCCCTCTTATTTTCCTCTTCTTTTCCCCTTTTTTCCTTTTTTATTTTTCCTCTATTTTTTCTTTTTTCCTCCTTCTTTTCCCCTTTTTTAATATTTTCCTTTTTTTTTCCTTTCCCCCTTTTTTCTTCTTATTTTTTCTTTTTTCCCCCTTTCCCCCTTTTTACCTTTTTTCTTTCTTTCCCCTTTTTTCTTTTTCCCTTTTTTTCCCCTTCTTTTTTCTTTTTCCCCTCTTTTCTTTTTTCCCCCCCTTTTTTCCTTTTTTTTTTCTTTTTCCCCTTCTTTTTTTCTTTTTTCCCCTCTTTTTTCCCTTCACCCCCCTCAGTCCAGATTCCAAATTCCAAATGTCTTCCTCCTACCCCTTGCCTGCTGCAAGAACACATTATTTCACTTTTTTATTCAGAGGGCACTGACTCCCCTTGTTCAGTGCAGGAGCTGGTGTGAGAAAAATATCCTCATTTCTTGCATTTTTCAGAGGGTTTGCTGCGGTGGAATCGGCAGAGCAGCCTCTTTGAAAGGGTTAACCTGAGCGGAGCTACTCTTTCCTTAAAGAGCTGCAAACATTATATTACCCCGAGGCTATAATCAGCCAAGGAAAGTTTGATCTGCTGATGTATGTCTTCATATTGTGCATTTCATTGGGCATGCGAGGATATTGATATATCCCACTGAAGATTTTGGGGTGGAGTTGCCCATGGAGGCTCAGGACACTCTCTTTAATTTTTTTTTTTCTTGCTTGCTGTTCAGCTAAACATCTACAAAACTCAACTGGTTTGCTGCTTGTTTTTTAAAGTGCAGCTAAGGTGATATTGCAGCTCTGACCATGGGGTGAAGCAGAGCGGCAGCAGCTGGTGGGACACAACCTGTAAATGGTTATGGGTACCCCCCAGGGCAGGGCTCATCCCAACAGTGCAGGTTTGCCCTTGCTGCATGGACAGGGGAAGATGCCACCGTGAAGCAGTGCTTGGTGACAGCTCCTTGGTGCCATTTGTTTCAGTCTGAAAACTTTGAATGGGTGTGTAAAGCCTGGATGGCTGAATCTCACCTGGCACAGGTGGCTGAATCTCACCTGGCCTGGCATATTTGGGAGGAGACCTACGATTAGGCAAAATGTCAACTCCTTTTTTTTCTCTCCCCCCTCAAACTTTCTGTAGTCTGATAGAAGGTCTGTCCCGATGCCAAACAAATTTTGTTCCCTGTAGCTCTTATTTTGTATAGAGACGTTGAGAATGGGAGCATAATCCTCTTTGGACATTGCTTTTTTCCTTCTTTTATTTCTCTTCTTCTCTCCATTAGCGGCCCCTAATTGCTGCTTTGCCTGCTGGTGAGCTAAAACAAGAGAAATCCCTCTTTCCTAGGCTTAAAGCAGCATAATTCCCCCCCAAACGTGCAAGGATGTCTGAAACAATTGTGTTTGCAAGAATATTTACTGTATCTAAACCAGAGAGGCAATTTAAACGCCCTTCCTCTTTGCAGGCGCTTGCAAGTAGCCTGCAATGTGGAAACAATTTGGGTCCCTAAAGCCTGGAGAAGCAGGCCCTTTGTTTGCCTCACTTAAATAAGAGTTTATCTCAGAAATTAAGATCAGTCTGTCTGGACCATAAAAGCTCTGCCATATGACAAATTTTTGCATTAGAGTTTCCTTAAGTTATATGCTCAGTGCACCACTTGCTCTGTGTGTGTCTGCGTGTGCCTGGTAGCTTCTGATTCTGCACTGCCGTTCCCTAATCTCTTGTTTTCGTTCTTCACAAATAAGTTTATTGAAAGCAGACATGTACATATCTATATTTATTCCTTTCCCCAGTCAAAAGAGAGGAGTTGCACGTCGAAAAACTCGGAGTTCAAACTCAGAAGATCCTCCAGCATCGAATTGCTGAATAGCTTAGACACTGAGTCCAAAGAACCAAAGCCTGAACACAGAAAATCTTTAAGTAAGGCATTTTTTTTCCTTGCCTTTTTTTAATTTCTTCCCTTTTTTTTTTTTTTTTTTATCCTCCCTTTCCTTTTTAAATAACTGTGCCATTACAGGGTAAGATAATTTTTATTACGTGCAGAATGTAAGGAAGATCACTGGGAATGTGAAAGCTGAATGTGTTCTGTGCTGATATACATAACTTGCATTTAAGTACAGACAGTTACTAGCTCTCCACTTTTAAAGGGTGACGTCCTCTCCTAAACAAAACAAATTTGTTTGGGAGCAGAGACATTTATACAAGCCGTTTATTTTTTGAAAAATAAGCGACATGAGTCCTATGTTAATGGTCTGGAGCAGTTGCTTTGTTTCCATTTTAGCAAAATACCTCCAGTTGCCAGAGTAATTTTGTCTGTTGTGTATTTATGCACTGGGTGGCTGAAGGACCTGACACATCCTCTGCAGCCGACCATCAGCGGTGTGCCTGTAATTGTAGAGAAGGTAAATTCCAGGGACTGAGGCTGATTTTCCTCGGTGTGACTAGTAAAGAAAGTGATCTGAAACCAGCAGGGCTGTGCTTTACTCCACTGAGACTTTCCCAATTTGTACCGAGATGCTCAGGATCCTGTGGGCAGGAGAGGCAGGAGCTGGCGGTGGCCCTGAATCACTCTCTTGCAGCTTTAGTCTTGTATTTTGTTGTGTTATGTTTTGTGGTTTTGTTAAGTTTTTGGGGTTTTGTTGTTTTGGTTTTTTTTTCCATTTCACCCTCTGTCTTAAATCTTTGTTTTGCTCCTTTGTTTGGCTGGAGATTCACATTACTGCTCCCAATGTAAGCACCGTGACAGCTTGAGCCTTGCATGCTGGTAGGAGCTACCTATAGGTACCCAAGTGCTGCACAGGAATTTGCCTGCATGAATCTGAGGGCAGGATCAAAGCCTTAAATGCTAAGAAAAGAGCTGCACTAAAAAGGCCCAAGACAGCTATTTTTAATGATAATTATCCATGCAATCATAAATATATGCACACATGCATGCACGAATGCAGACACAAACACAGAGACTCATTACTTAGACTCTTTTTTTCCCCTTTGCAGACTCAGGCTTTTCGTTCTTCTTCTTGTTTTCCTATTATCTTGGAGATTTGGATTTTTTAATTTTTGTTTTGAAGGGTTTAGTTTGTTGTGGTTTTTTTTTTCTTTGTCATAAAATATAAAACAGCTCGAATGGACCTTGTGAAAAATTGCCTCAATATCCTCGTGCCATGTATTATGTTGCGTTTCTCAGAGGATGAAGGAAAAAAAAAAACAAAACCCAGAAAGAAAACCAGACAGAGAGTCTGTTAAGTTTGGAGGGCCTGATTCTGCTCTCCTTGCAGCTGAGCACTCGGGGGAATCTTTATTTATTTATTTAGGCTTCTCACATAATCTTCCAATGATAATTTGTCAGACAAAACAGAAGAAGTGGATGAGAGCAGTGACAGAGGCTTCGTCCACAGTTCTTTTCAAACCTTGGGGAAAATCCTGCACAGCCTCCTTTTATATTTATTATTTTTTTTTTATGTTAGAGGCTGTTTAAAACTCCCACAAAAACGTGAAAATACCTGCTGTGAAAAACCTCCCTGACTCGAAGCTTGCCTGTAAATGCTGGAGATTAGATTGCTTCTGAAATACGTATTCAGAACTTTGTGGGGGTTTGGTTTAGGTTTGTTATTTGTTTGGTTTTTTTTTTTTTAATTATTATTATTTTTTCTCTTTCTGTTTGGCCCCTCAAGATCAAGCAATTATGTGGAATTAGGAGGAGGGAAAAAAAAAATAATCATATTATTCACTTACTTATTAGTAGTCTAAGCACAAACTGTATTGTCAGTTTTCTGCCTTTGGCTTTCTGTGCCCTTAATGTTCACACAAGTATCGTAGCCAGAATTATCGGCGGCTAGAGCCAAAATTGCTTTAAAAAGGCATGAGAACTGGTAATGACACATTGTTAGCAGTTAACAGGTGGTCGTTTCATTGTCCAGTTTGACTGCAGAGCACAGAGAAGATATGTGCAATCTCTGCAAGTGTCTTTAGAAAAGTTCTCACAAACTTCAACAATTTCAGCGTTTTACGGCGCTCTTAGCGTTTATTGACTCCTGCCAATGCCAAATCCAAACAAAGGAGATGTGTTTGGTTGTTGTTGGTTTGGTTCTTGTTTAATAGATGGTTTAAAAACTCCTCCACTTTAACACAGCAGNAATCCTTACTGAAATATTCAGGCAGTTCAGACTCGTTGATGTTTAACTTCTTTACGTTGGAAGGGCTACGCAAAAGCATCCAGTTTTAGACTTGGTGTTGCTTTGCCATGGGATTTCTTTAGTGACAGGTATATTCTAACCAAAAAGGATTCCACCGATTCACTCTTTATCTTAAAAACTGGGGAGCCTGCCCCTAGAGAATTAGCAGCAGGAATTTGGGGTTGGTATTTAATCCTAATTGCTTCTGCTTACGCGCCGAGGACAATTGGCAATTGTCAATTATGCTTCTCGAGCTGTAGGCACTCATCTCATTGAAAACTGGGCTCAAACTGCCAGGCTCAATTTCCAAAGTTCACAGGATGTCCATCTTTATGGCTGTGCAGCCTTTCAGTGGCTCCTCACCCAGTTTGGATGGGACTCATCTTCTAATTGAGGTTTTCGTGAGCTAAGAAAAAGCCAAGGACGGCCCCAAAATATGTAAAACTCTGATCCTGCTCTTACATACATGGAGAAAGATGAATCTGTGTTTTGTGGTGCCAACTATTCCACTGATTTCATTGCTGCAGCTAACGTTGGGTCAGAAGGAACACGTTTTCACCCTAGCAGCCTCCCCCATCAGGAGCTGGTATACATTTGGTGCAAGAAAACTTCTTTTCATGCAAATAAGCATTGCTTGAAACTGATAATTTTTAAAATTAGTGGCAGACTTCATAATTTCCAAGTAATTTAGTTATCAGTCAGACTGTAGGTTCTTGGGGTTTTTAAAATTTCTCCTAAGATTGCCAAAAAAACCCTCCTAATTAGTACCAATTATAATTGGGTCTGCTGGTAGGTGGTCTGCCATGCTAATTTTTATACCGCGTGAAACCAGGCACCTGGGTTAGGCTGAAATTCTCTCTTAGATGTCATAGGCTTGATGTCTTAGATGATACCTTAGGCTTAGATGCTGTCACAGTGCATGGGAGAAAGGAGCTGGGCACTCAGGTGTCCTGGAAATCAGAGAATCATAGAATCAATAGAATCATAGAATCAGTCAGGGTTGGAAGGAACTACAAGGATCATTCAGTCCCAACCCCCCTGCCATGGCCAGGGAGACCCTACCCTAGAGCAGGCTGCCCACAGCCTCTGCCAGCCTGGCCAAAAACATCTCCAGGGATCTGGCCCCAAACACCTCCCTGCATGGGCAACCCATTCCAGCCTCTCACCACGCTCATGCAGAACAACTTCCTCCTCATCTCCAGCTTTGCTCCATTCCCTCATGTCCTGTCACTCCCTGACATTCTAAAAGTCCCTCTCCAGACTTTTTGTAGCTCCCTTCAGATACTGAAAGTCCACCTGGGAGCCTTCTCCTCTCCAGACTGAACAGCCCCAATTCCCTCAGTCTCTCCTCATAGCGGAGCAACTTCAGCCCTCTGCTCATCCTCGTGGCCCTTCTCTGGACACCTTCCAGCACATCCAGTGGCTCCAGAACTGGATGTAGTACTCCAGGTGGGGTCTCATCAGTGTGGAGCAGAGGGGCAGGATCCCTGCTGCCCACACTTCCCTTGCTGCAGCCCAGGCTCTGGTTGTCCTTCTGGTCTGCAGGAGCACACTGACAGGCTCACATTGAGCTTCTCATCCGCCGGCTTTCTTGCAGGCCCCTTACAATTACTCATCACTCCAAAATCCGAACTCATTTATCACTCCAAAATCCAAAATCATTCATCACTTCAAAATTCAAGAGATCTTCCTGTGTGAACTGCAGAGGTTGTCAGGTCAGTCACGTCACAGGCAACGAAACCAGCTCCGCGCCCTCCGCTAAGCCTGGCCTTGCTTTTCCCATCCATGGCCCCGTTGGGGCTTGCCTTTCGGCCATCACCTGGGACTCTTGCCACTCAGGAGTGACCTCTTGCAGAGCTGGAGTCACTATTGATTGTCAGAGAGAGATCAATTCCCTTTCTCCTTCCCCTCCCCCCCCTTTTTTTTGTCCCAGCTGGAAACAAACGGCATTGCAGCAGGAAGAGTGCCCTTTGGCTACCGTATCAATCTGAGGGCTGCTCTTGTCAAAATGCACAATCAGGAGCTTGATAATGCAATCCATTCCCCAAGCAGTAGATTTCCAACCTGTTCTCCATCATTTCCGTATGGCGTCACATTTACTCAGTTCATCACATTCTTATTAATATTTCAGGCTTCCTTGAAAGTGATGGAATTCTATTTTTATTACAAAAGCAACAGGGATAAATACTAATTGTTGTCAGTTGTTTCCTTATGTGGCGGGAACAGTAATTTGTTCCTCAGCTTTTAGGTTGCCAGAGCAAAATAATTAAATATCGTAGACTTTTTTTTTTTTTTTTTTTTTTTTTTTTTAATTTTGTTTTTTTATTNTTTTTTAAATCTGTGATATCAGATAAATGAAATTTGATCTCCTTGTTTTTCCACATTAAAAGCTGGAGCTGCCTGAATTGATAAGATTGATTTTTTTTTTTTTTTTCAATTGCTCCTGCTTGCATATTTCCCTTATCTTCAAGAACACTTCACTCTCAAACCCAGTGGTTAGTCAGGCAGCCCTGCGATGGATCCTGAAAAAAAATCTCCTCCATGGCTGAAGTGGAGCTTGAGGTGCCAACATCTGGAGCAGCAAGACCTAAAAATATGCGTGTATATATAAAAAGGAGACTCCTGATGGGCTGTGCAGTGCTGTTGCTACTCATGATCACTTTGCTGCTTCCACAGGAGCAGTTGTGCATCCAGGCACTGTTGTGCCAGACAAAATGCAACACCCAAGTAAGACAGTTTCAGCTCTCAGCCTGAGTAAGGACGAGTTGCAACAGGTGGGAAAAGTAGACAAAAGCAGGGGTTAGAAGGCAAAGCTGGCAGCAAAGCTGACATGTCATGCATATTAAACAGCAAGCTTGGGATTCCTTTCCTCTCTTCGTTAGGATCAGGACCTTCGCCCCTGCTGCCCTGGCCATCAGCCAACTCAAATAATGACATGTTCCTTAGCTAAATTCCTCTTTCTAGAGGGGGAAGATGGGTCTTTTTAGTCCCAAAGGGTGATGCATCACCCTGGGATGCTACAGCCCTTGCACATTTCTCTGAAGAATGACCACAGGACAGCATCTGGGAGTATGCCTCCCATTACCTCTTTAACCGAGAGGAAAATAGCAACATCTGGATCATAGTTTTGATTTGCCTTCAGAGGTGTTTGCTGCAAAGTGATCTGGGCTCTGGAATCTGCTTTGGTTTCTTCAAAGATAGAGTTGAAGTCGGGCAGCCCATCCTTAGGATTCGGCCCAGGGCTCTGTGCGTGGTTTAAAGTTGCCCAGGGAGGCTTTCCTCATGTCACCTACTTCTCCTTCCTCCCAAAAGCTGCCTCTTGCAAATATCGAAGCCTGGCCTGGAATACTCCTCAAAACATCCAGAATCAGCTCTGCATGCAGTTTGTTAGATAATTAAGACTATACAATGCGTGTGGGGAAAACAAACCCAGCAGCTAAGCCCATTTTGGTCTCAGTGGACATGACAGAAGAAATAGAGAATTCAGTGGAGCTTTAACCCTCTCCAGCTCCATGCGGTGCTTGCTTCCTTCCCTGGTTAGTGATTCTTCCAAGGGCTTGCTCGGGGGTTTTAAAGTATGTCCCCAGCATAGGACTGGATATTTCTGAGCAATCCTCACCTTGCTGAAGCTGTTGTTTCTCTGCAGAGGGAAGGGACAATTTACCAGGGCACAAAACCATGGATTTGAAAGGCTTTGGCTGGAGAACAGCAGGAGGGGAGAAGAAAGGCAGGAACTTATTTTGTCGCAGGCATCGCTCAGAGATCCTAGAAGAAGGACACTTAATTGCAGGCAGTGCTGAGAGAGGAGCCAGTGTGAATTTTCTCTCTTCCTCTCTCACATGTGAAGGGGTTGGTAGTTCAGGAGACCTTATCTTGGGATGCAGGATGAGGTTTTCTGGCTCACTCAAAAGATGTCGAGGGCTGGATTCTGCCAGAGTCCTTCGCTCACATAGGGTTACCGCTGTGATAAGATTGCCTGGGGAGGTTGTGGCTGCTCCCTCCCTGGAGGTCTGTTCAAGGCCAGGTTGGATGAGGCCTTGAGCGACCTGTTCTAGTGGGAGGTGTCCCTGCCTATGGCACAGGGGGGTTGGAACTGGCTGAGCTTTGAGGTGGCTTCCAACCTAAACCATTCTATGATTCTACAATTTGAGCAGCAGAAGTGGGAGGCGACTCCATTTCTTTGTTAGCTCTGACGAAGTCTGAATTCTTTCCCTTTTCCCAGCCTGTTCACTTAGGTCAGATGTGAAGTCCAAAGCCAAACAGATGCCATTTAGGAAGCATCACTACATGACACCCCTAGCATTACAGGCAGGTCAGTTTTGTGACTTACAATAAAACCCAAGAAATACAAAGCAGCAACGTGTGCAGGAGCAGCCTTAGCAGCAGCAATTAAAGCAAGAAGCAAAATGAAAACTCTGTGCAAATGTGCAGCTTCCTACTGCAGCCTTAATTTTGTCACCCTGCAGCCTCCATGTTTGTGGCATTCATTTTTTTTATGGCAGGGACAGGAATGCAGCCTACTTCAGGCACCGAGAAGAGCCTCCAGAAATTAAATGCAACAGGCTGGAGAGGTGGGCACAAGCCAAGCTCATGAGGTTCAACAAGACCAAGTGCAAGGTCCTGCAGCTGGGTCAAGGCAATTCCAAACACAAATCCAGGCTGAGCAGGGACTGGCTGGAGAGCAGCCCTGAGGAGAAGGAGTTGGGGGTGCTGGTGGAGGAGAAGCTCAACTTGAGCCAGCAGTGTGCACTTGCAGCCCAGAAAGCCAAGCAGAGGCTGGGCTGAAGCAGGAGCAGTGTGGGCAGCAGGACCAGGGAGGTGATTCTCCCCCTCTGCTGTGCTCTGCTCAGACCTCACCTGGAGTAGTGCATCCAGTGCTGGAGCTCCTGGGACAAGAGGGATATGGACATGCTGGAGCATGTCCAGAGAAGGGGCCCCGAGGATGCTCAGAGGGCTGCAGCACCTCTGATGTGAGCACAGCCTGAAAGAGTTGGGGCTGTGCAGGCTGCAGAAGAGGAGGCTCCTAGGTCACCTTCTTGTGGCCTTCCAGGATCTGAAGGGGGCTACAAAAAAAAGCTGGGGAGGGATTTTTTAGGCTGTCAGGGAGTGACAGGACAAAGGGGAATGAAGCAAAGCTGGAGGTGGGGAGATTCAGAATGCATGTGAGGAGGAAGTTGTTGAGCATGAGAGTGGTGAGAGGCTGGAATGGGTTGCCCCTGCAGGGAGGTGTTTGGGGCCAGGTCCCTGGAGATGTTTTTGGCCAAGCTGGCAGAGGCTGTGGGCAGCCTGCTCTAGGGTAGGGTGTCCCTGGGCATGGCAGGGGATTGGAACTGGCTGATCCTTGTGGTCTCTTCCAACCCTGACTGATTCTATGGTTCTGTGCTGGTAATGGAGGGTGACAACATTCATTTGCTCTGCAGGGACTAAACTTGGGGCTTTGACAGATTTTTTAATTTTTTTTCTTCTCTCTCAAAATTTTCCTGCAACATTTGCTGTAGGTATGCTCTTAAGGCTTAGGAAAATACTGATTCAGCAGCAAAGAAATCATAATATTGGCATTTTGGACACACAGCCTGCCAAATTCGGAGACAAATGGTGTCACTTCCACTGATAATAGGAGATTGTGTTGCTCCCAAAGCCGTGGCTGGCCCTAGCTAGTTCCCTCCCCAATAATGAATTGTTCCCCACTTCCAAGATCCCCTTTCCATCAATTATAATGTAATGTTCCCTTAATTCTTTGTTTTATTTTCTGCTGCGCTTTCCAAAACCCTTCCAGAGTTTACTATTTGGGTTGAAAAAGCATATTTTTTTAAATTGGGCATAACCAACTTCCATATAAACATTTGGCAGGGAAATCAGTGCATGTTCACTTAATTCATTTTCATTGAACCAAGTCCAGATTTTTTAGTCAGGGAAAAAAAAAAAAAAAGGGAAAAAAAAAAAGT
>VWZI01008868.1:181778-196633 GCA_013396835.1 Psilopogon haemacephalus | reverse complement strand
AAAAAAAAGTTAGATATTAATCACATCTGAGCAGGATCATTAAATTTTCCTTTACCTACTGGAACAGCAGGGTCATTATGGAACCACGAGAAGTTAGCTCACTTATTAATCTTTACAATTACATAAAAGTGATCATTTTTATAGTACTTAAGAGTGGCTCCTACCCATTATGTGGAGAGTATGTGGGAACATTCCAGTGGAAGATAATGTGTGATTATAGATGTGACCTGTGACTCGTTGCTCTGCTCACCGACACACAACTCCCTGGAAAAAGTCATCTGTTTGAGCTTAGATAATCTTTAAATTGTTCCATATTCCTTCTGCTGGTTGGTGGGGCAGACAAGTAAATAGAGAGCTAGTGGCTCAGTTATTAATTGCCTCATTATTACTTAATTATCACCATTGCCTGCTTCATCTTTAGGGAGAGTTGTATCATAGAATCGTAGAATCATAGAATGATTGAATGAGAATGGTAGAATGATAGAATCATAAAATCATAGAATCAGGGTTGGAAGAGACCACAAGAATCATCTAGTTCCAATTCCCCCTGCTATGCCCAGAGACACCCTACCCTAGGTCAGGCTGCACACAGACTCTGCCAGCCTGGCTGCAAACACCTCCAGGGATGCAGCCCCAACCACCTCCCTGAGCAACCCATTCCAGGCTTTCACCACCTTCATGCTGAAGAAGTTTTTCCTAACCTCCAGTCTGAATCTAGCCATTTCTAGCTCTGTTCCATTCCCCTCCAATCTTATGTCTGCCTGACATTCTAAAAAGTCCCTCCCCAGCTTTTTTGTAGCCCCCTTCAGATCCCGGAAGGCCACAAGAAGGTCCCCTGGGAGCCTCCTCTTCTGCAGCCTGCACAGCCCCAACTCTTTCAGGCTGTGCTCATAGCAGAGCTGCTGCAGCCCTCTGAGCATCCTCCTCATAGAATGTCAGGGGCTGGAAGGGACCTGCAAAGCTCATCTGGTCCAGCCCCCCTGCCAGAGCAAGATCACCCAGAGCAGATCACACAGGAGCACATTTAGATGGTTCTTGAATATGTCCAGAGAGGGAGACTCCACAATCCTGCTGGGTAGCCTGTTCCAGTGCTCTGTCACCCTCACACCTCAATTTCACATGGCACCTCCTATGCCCATTGTCCCTTGTGCTGTCCCTGGGCATCAGCCAGCAGAGCCTGGCTTCTCCAGGAGGGTGTTCTGCACTGCCCAGCACGGCTCAGCATGAGTGACAGCGATAGGTGATGTAAGACTGAGTTAGCCAAAGAAAATCAATCAGGAATCCTCGCTGCAGATTGCTATCCAGTTTCTTCTGCCTTTCCCAGCCAAAGCTTCTCATCTTTGACTTTGAAACCCAACAGTCTAAACCGGGTTCTTGTTTCAGTGGGCTAATCCCCTTTCATAAATCATGTTCAAGTGCTGAAATAATTTGCACATCGTTTAAAGAGTATTTGCTTTGAAACATTCACCTCAAGCCCTTTTGTATATCCTTTCTCTCCGAAGATTTGTAGTATTTGTTTTGTTCTCCGAGGTATAAAAGACCTGGGTAAACTTTATTCCTGTTGTTTCAAGATTAGTGGAAATAAAATGCATATTTATTCAAGTGGGACTGAAAGGAGCTTTAGTAAAGACGCTCATACGTGCGACCCATGGGAGCCTCCTAATGCACAGTGTCTGTCTTAAAATCTCTTTAGGTTTGTTCAAAACACTGTTGAAGGACTTAAGTTTAAAGAAGAGGAGAGGAATACAAAAAAAAAAAAAAAAGAAAGGTTACAAATCCACATTTCTTCCTTGTGTGGAAGGAGAAAGAGAAAGAGAAAGGCACAACCATATATTTTATTTTTTTTCCTTAAGGAAATAAACTCCTCCATGTGGACTCGTGAGGAATTTGATATGGAGGCAAGTAGAAAGTAGATAGCCAGGATCACATTGAGGGGTTTTTTTTTCTTTTTCTTTTTCTTTGTTTTTTTTTTCCCTGCTGAACTGCACACTGACACAGTGTTGTAAAAAAAAAAAAGACAACACCTGCATTTTGGCAAAATGCAGAGCACTTGTTTCAAACAGACCCTTGCTTTAGGGAAAAAATAACCACCCAGAAATGGCAGACACTTTAGGGTGTTATAGGAGTCGAGCAGTTGTGGCCCTTCCCTGTATTAGAACTGATGTTGACTCTTGTGATATGACAAAAAAAAAAAGAAAAAAAAAAAAGTGTGCAGTTCTGGAGACCCCAACACAAGAAGGACATGGAACTGTTGGAGCCAGTCCAGAAGAGGCCACCAAGATGCCCAGAGGGCTGCAGCAGCTCTGATCTGAGGACAGGCTGAGAGTTGAGGCAATATCAATGTAGGGCTACCATCGATGGGGCAGCTAAGCTGGAGGGAAGCTAAGATCAGGTTTTAAAACACTTGGATGCCCTAAAGATATGAATCTGAACAATTCTAAGGTCACAGCAGTCCAGGCCCTGTTTCAATGCCTTTAAAATGTCATTGTTTTGAGATAAAATCCACAGTTTACTCTGCTCTCCTCAGACCCCACCTGCAGTACTGTGTGCAGTTTTGCAGCCCCCAACACAAGAAAGACATGGAACTATTGGAGCCAGTCCAGAGGAGGCCACCAAGATGCTGAGAGGGCTGCAGCAGCTCTGCTGTGAGGACAGGCTGAGAGAGTTGGGGCTCTGCAGCCTGGGCAAGAGAAGGCTTCCAGGAGACCTTGGAGTGGCCTTTCAGGATCCAGAGGGGGCAACAGGAAGGCTGGGGAGGGACTGTTGAGAAGGTCTTGTAATGACAGGAGGAGGAGGAATGGGTTTGAACTGTCAGAGGGGAGATTGAAACTGGATGTTAGGAAGAAGTTCTCTGCAGTGAGGATGGTGAGACAGTGGCACAGGTTGCCCAGAGAGGTTGTGGGTGACAGAAGCACAGAATGATAAAGCTGTGACAAATATATAGAGAGAATCATAGAATGGGTTGTAAAGGACCTCAAAGCACACCTGGTTCCAATCCCCTGCCATAGGAGGGGCACTTTCCACTAGAACAGTTTGCTCAAGGCCTCATCCAACCTGGTCCTGAGCACCTCCAGGGAGGATGTGGAGCATAGAATCATGGAATGTGATTTAAGATAGAAGATCACATTTGGAGATTCTGTGATCCACAACCTCCCTGGGCAACCTGTGCCAGTGTCTCACCACCCTCACTGGAGAGTACTTTCTCCTAACATCCAGTTCCAGTCTCTCCTCTGCAAGTCTAAACCCATTCCTCCTCATCCTGTCATTACAAGACCTTGTCAGTAGTCCCTCCCCTGCCCCCTGAAGCCCCTTTCAGATACTGGAAGGCAATTCCAAGGTCTCCTCAAATAGAGGCTGGCAATAGATCGCAGCTAGATAAATGCAGGTATTTTCATATCTACTATTTCAGACTCCTGCCTTTGGAAAGAGGTCAGAATTGCAGACATGCTGAGCTTTGCTTGGGGTTGGAAGAGCCACTCCAGGTTGCTGTTCTCTGAGATCCTAATGCCAAAGCTTCTCAGCAAGTTCGTAGCCAGGAAAAGGATTCTCACACTGTGCATCATTCTGAGGCTTCACTGCTATTTATAACTAATCCAGATGCAATCCCCCTGGTACTTTGGGAGGGATGTGACAGAAATAAGGAGGTTTTTAGGTTATAAAAAGTCTAAATTAAGCTCAGTTAGAGACACTGCTAATCAGGCTGTAGATAGGAATACCTGCTGCCCAGACTCTCCTTTTTCCCTGCTGTGAAATCATTCAAGTACTTATCTCTTCCAGGTTAGAGAAGTTTAAATACCTGTGGATGGACTCTACCTGGTCTTCAGCAAAGCCTTTGACACAGTCTGCCACAACAGTCTCAAGTTGTGCCAGGGGAGAATGTTAGGAAGAAGTTCTTGACAGAGAGAGTGATTGGCATTGGAATGGGCTGCCCAGGGAGGTGGTGGAGTCTCCATCCCTGGAGGTGTTGAAGCAAAGCCTGGATGGGCACTGAGTGCCATGGTCTGGTTGATTGGCTAGGGCTGGGTGATAGGTTGGACTGGATGAGCTTGGAGGTCTCTTCCAACTTGCCTGGAAGAGACAAAATTCTATATTATAAAACCAGAGAATCATAGAATAATAGAATCAGTCAGGGATGGAAGGGACCACAAGGATCATTCAGTCCCAACCCCCCTGCCATGGCCAGGGACACCCTACCCTAGATCAGGCTGCCCACAGCCTCTGCCAGCTTGGCCAAAAACACCTCCCTGCAGGGGCAACCCATTCCATCATCTCACCACTCTCATTGTCAACAACCTCCTCCTCACCTCCAGGCTCAATCTCCCCACCTCCAGCTTTGCTCCATTCCGCCTAGTCCTGGCACTCCCTGATAGCCTAAAAAATCCCTCCCCAGCCTTTTTTAGCCCCCTTCAGATCCTGGAAGGCCACAAGCAGGTCACCTGGGAGCCTCCTCTTCTGCAGCCTGCACAGCCCCAACTCTTTCAGTCTGTGCTCACAGCAGAGGTGCTGCAGCCCTCTGAGCATCCTCAGGGCACTTCTCTGGACAGGCTCCAGCATCTCCACATCCCTCTTGTAATAGGGGCTCCAGAACTGCCTGCAGTTGTGCCCTTCAGATCCAAATGCTTACAGAGCAGTTTAATGGCTGAAGGTGTGGCACTGTCTGCTGGCCAGAGTGTATTCTTTAAAGGCATGGAAAAGGAACATGCTTTGTAGGAGCTGCTCTTTGTTCCACCAGCCGCCTCCTGACCTGCCAGGCAAGCAGATGCTGCCTCTGCAAGCCCAAGGGTGGGACACCACCGAAGGGTTAAGTGCTGTATTGTTTCTCAATTAAGTGAAAGGCTCCAACTAGCTGGCTTTAAATATTGATGCTGAGGAGAGCATTATGACAGACGAGCAGCTCCCCTCCCCACCAAGGATATTTGGCTCCATTTAATTAATTCCATTGGCCATTGTCTTAACTGTGCCCAGGATTCACCCAAGAGGAATCCACTTGCCTTCCTGTTATTGAAAAGTGTAACACTGCATTATCTGCCTCAGACAGACTTTTTTTTTGTAGCATTGAATCAATTCCCCAGTTCTTGAGAACAACTACCTCATTTGATTCCTTTCATAATTAATGAAATTCAGTAGAAGTAGTAGTGCTTTTTTGCCCCTCAGCTCAGGCTGGAAGTGCGTCCCAAAACTTCAGGGTTTTGGTTTATTTTTTTTTTTGAGCTGAAAGCAATTCTAATTTTCAGCTTAAGTGGCCTCGTGGAATGAATGTGTCAGCACTTAGCTAGATCTTTATTTTCTACAGCTCTTTTTCTGTCTCAGGTGTACCAGCCCAAATGGAGTTGCAGGCAGCAGTCTTAGCCCTTCTGCTTCTTGGTTTGGTAGACTAAGCCAGCCAAGATTTGTGGCTGCCTTTCCTGTGAGAGGCTGCTGCTCTTTTTCTTCATCATCTCCAGCAGCCCTTTTCTGAATCTGCTCCAGTTTCAGTCTGTGTCTCTTGCACATGGATATTCAGGCAAAAGTCTTCTCACAGCCATGGGAAGTGGAATTTGCTCTTCCCTGTGGAAATCATAGCATCAACAGAATCATAGAATCAGTCAGAGTATATAACAATGGAATTTCAGCAGACTACTCAGAAGGAAATGAAGGAATTGAAGCTTGAGGAAGACAGAGCAAGGAACAAAGACTATTTCCAGATCAGGATGAATGAGAAATTTAAATATAATAGAATCATAGAATCATAAAATCAGTCAGGGCTGGAAGAGACCACAAGGATCATTCAGTTCCAACCCTCCTGCCATGCCCAGGGACACCCTACCCTAGATCAGTCTGCCCACAGCCTCTGCCAGCCTGGATGCAAACACCTCCAGGGATGAGGTTTCCACCACCTCCCTGGGCATCTTCTTCCAGGCTCTCAGCACCCTCATGCTGAAGAACTTCTTCCTAACCTCCAGTCTGAATCTCTCCATTTCCACCTTTATTCCATTCCTCCCAGTCCTGTCACTCCCTGACAGCCTAAAATGTCCCTCCCCAGCTTTCTTGTGGCACCCTTCAGATCCTGGAAGGCCACAAGGAGGTCACCTGGGAACCTCCTCTTCTCCAGCCTGCACAGCCCCAACTCCCTCAGTCTCTTCTCACAGCAGAGGTGCTCCAGCCCTCTGCTCATCCTTGTGGCCCTTCTCTGAACACCTTCCAGCATCTCCACACCTCTCTTGTCCCAGGGGCTCCAGCACTGGCTGCAGTACTCCAGGTGTGGTCTCAGCAGTGCGGAGCAGAGGGGCAGGATCCATTCCCTCTCCCTGCTGCCCACACTGCTACTGCTGCAGCCCAGGCTCTGGTTGCTCCCTGAGCTGCCAGTGCACACTGACAGCTCACATTGAGCTTCTTCTCCACCAGCACCCCCAAGTCTCTGTCAGGGCTGCTCTCCAGCCAGTCCCTACCCAGCTTATTTGGATTGCCTCAAACCAGATATCTCACCTGATAGAGTCTAAGGATTATGTTTATTGTTTCTTGGCCAGGACAGAGAAAAAAGGAAACAAGCAGAACATGTGGATCCTGCTGTCCTTCAATCTCTTTGAACCAGTGTTTTCCCTGGGAAAAACAAAGAGCAAACCTACCTTAAGCCTTTGTATAGCAAGCAAGATGTGTTCCTCCACTTGATAACAGGTTTCATGACTCCTTTTTTTAAGGTGCTCAGGTTCCACAGAAAAGCAACATTCTTATAAAACTGAGCAACTGTTTTCAAACAGCTCATTAAAAAAAATAAATTAAAATACTCTGCTGCTAATGCATTTAAAAATCCCTTGGAGAGTGAAAGGCTTAGAGAGAAATTACCATAAAATTCATGAAGAAATCTTGTCCAGAAGACAGAAATAGTTTGAATAGCATTCAGGTAGGAATCCCTGCTAGAGAAAGGATGCCTCTGCATGTAAGGCTTGATGGTTTGTCTCTAGTGCAATCATTTGATCATTGCTTTTGCTGGAGAAGGTTATACTCCAGTCCCAAGAGTCAAAAGTCTCAGGGAAGGTGTCCAGATAAAGGCAGGTCAGAAAAGGAGAGCAGCCAGATATGGGTTGGGTAATCTGCCATTTCACAGGCCTAAAGGATCCCAGGCTCAAGGATGTTAAGGGTTGGAAGGGACCCAAAAAAGCTCATTGAGTCCAACCCCCCTGCCAGAGCAGGACCATCCAAGCTAGCTCAGGGCACACAGCAACACATCCAGACAGAGTCTGGAAAGGCTCCACACAAGGAGACTCCACAACCTCTCTGGGCAGCCTGTGCCACTGCTCTGGGGACCCTTCCAGGCAAGAAGTTGTCCTTGTGTTGAGCTGCAACCTCCTGTGCTGCAGCTTCCATCCATTGCTCCTTGGCCTATCTCAGGCAGCAAGTGAACAGAGCTTGTCCCTCCCCTCCTGACCCCCAGCCCTCAGAGATTGATAAGCATTGATTCAATCCCCTCTCAGTCTTCTCTTCTGCAGACTAAGCATCCCAGGTCTCTCAGCCTCTCCTCACCAGGCATAAAGGTACAACAATATACTTCAGAGGCAGTTAACCTTTAGCTTGGTGTCTGTCTGTAATAAAAGACTTCATCTGAGCTGGAGGAACTTGTGGCTCATGTCAACAACTACCTGAAGGGACATTGTGGAGAGGCTGCTGCTGGGCTCTGCTCACAGGGAATTGGAGACAGAACAAGGGGGAATGGCCTCAAGCTGAGTCTGGGGAGGTTTAGATTGGACATTAGGAAAAAGGTTTTCCCAGAGAGAGTGGTCAGGGACTGGAATGAGCTGCCCAGGGAGAGGTGGTGGAGTCACCCACCCTGGATGTGTTTCAGCGTGGTTTGGATGTGGTGCTTAGGGAGATGGTTTCAGGTGAACCTTGTTGAGTAGGGTTCTAGTTTGGACTTGGTGATCCTGAGGGGCTTTGCCAACCTGCATGTTGCTGTGATAGCTCAGTTGTGGCCTTCAGTTATGAGGAAAGTAAATTTTCCTGGTAGTTGCTCAAGTGGCTTGAGAAGTGAAGGGAGAAGAAAAGGTGAGGCAGGAGCTTAAGCAAAGAGAGGTCAAGGTGAGGACAGGGAGAAAGGGAAAGGATGTGAAAGGATTCTGAAGCATTGGCTTGTGCCATTCTTTGTCGGAATGTTGCTTTCCTCTGAGGTACTGTTAGAGATATTGCCTCCTGAAGGAGAAATGATGCCAGGCAAGACACAGCAGTGGTCTCAGCTCATCTGGTGCATACTTTTAGCAGTAATTCATAACTGGTGGATGTGGGGGTGGAGAGGAGCCTGTAGAATTACACCCAGAATGAAAATGCCCTTTGAAAACACATCTTTGATTTTATGAATGTGATGGTTTGGAAGTTCCCCAACCCCCCATGCTTTGAAATAACCCAGGCTAGAACTCAGCTGGCTGGAAGTTAAGGGAATGAAGCTTTATATTTACAGCTTTGTACAATATACAAGCAGATATTTACAGATATATACAGTGGAAAGGGAATACAGAGACACCACAGCCCTCCCAGAGATCAGGATCTGTAAGAGGGGTTCCCAACCACCCTACCACCTTCCCCCCAGTTCCCAGTCTTATCTCACTATCTGTCTTACATGCCAGATGAGTGAAGGTAGATTGGCCAGGGGGGTTAGCAGCAGGAAAGGAGTTAGCGAAGTTATCCAGATCCAGCTAAGAAGGCAGGGAGAGAGAGACATGCATCAACCAGCACAGCTCAAAATGGTCTGACTTAACTTTCTTTGGGTTCAAATTTTTATAGATTTTTCAGTAACCTCTGAGTGAAGTAGAATCAAATTTCGTTTTCCTTTCTCAGCCTATAGTCTAATTTCTTCCTAAAATCCTCTGGTTTGTTGAAACCAGCACAGTGAGGCTTAATCCAGAAAACTAAATTAGAAGAATTCATCTTTATCTCCAGAATGAAAGTGTCATTCAAAAGCACATCTTTTATTTTAGGAAGCTTAATCCAGGAAACTAAATTAGCAGAATTCACCTTTATCCCCAGAGTGAAAGTATCATTTGAAAGCACACAGAATCATAGGATCATAGAATCATAGAATCCTGGAGTGCCACAAGAAGATCACCTGGGAGCCTCCTCTTCTCCAACCTGCACAGCCCCAACTCTTTCAGTCTCTCCTCATAGCAGAGGTGCTGCAGCCCTCTGAGCATCCTTGTGGACCTTCATCCTGTGGACACCTCCAGCATGTCCACATCCCTCTAGTCCCAGGGGCTCCAGCACTGGATGCAGTACATCAGGTGAGCTCTCAGCAGAGCACAGCAGAGGGGCAGAATCACCTCCCTGGTCCTGCTGCCCACACTGCTCATGCTGCAGCCCAGCCTCTGCTTGGCTTTCTGGGCTGCAAGTGCACACTGCTGGCTCAAGTTGAGCTTCTCCTCCACCAACACCCCCAGCATGTCCACATCCGTCTTGTCCCAGGGGCTCCATAACTGGATGCAGTACTGTAGGTGGGATCTCACCAAGGGCAGAGTAGAGGGAGAATCTTTTATCTTACGAGCCTTAATCCAGAAAGCTAAATTAGCAGAATTCACCTCTGTCTCCAGAATGAAAGTGTCATTTGAAAGCACATCTTTTATCTTAGGAGGCTTAATCCAGAAAAGTAGATGAGAGGGATTCACCTTTATCCCCAGAGTGAAAGTGTCATTTAATAGCACATCTTTTATTTTATGAGGCTTAATCCAGAAACCCAAATCAGCAGAATTCACCTTTTCCAAACAATTGCTTACTTGGAATCCCTCTGTAGCTGTCCCTGCTCAAGCTGCAGGTCATTCATGATGCTAAAGCTTTCCAATTCCACGACAGAACAGTCCTAAGATCTTTAAAACACTCGGCCAAAAATAAGAGTCCCCAGGATCTGGACAGCAAGACTTCAAAAAGGCTGAACCCTCTGATCTCCAGTTCCTTATTCTCTTTCAGCTTGGAAGGTTTAAGCTATCAGGCATAGATTAAGTTTTATTGGTCGATAGTCTAATTGCATTTGGATTATCTTTCCCTTTACCATTATTTTCTTTTCTCTGCCTTGGATTCCTTCCAAATATTCCTACTGCCACGGAGCAGTTTCCTGAAAAAAAAAAAAAAAAATGTTTTGCTGTTGCTTTGATGCTTAACTGCTCAGCACGTGAGCGAGGCAATAAGGTGCTGGTCCTTGATAATAGTTTTCCTTCTGCAAGGAAAAGTTTCCACAATCTTTATATATTTGATAGAGCTCTCAGGCTCTGAGGCTTTTTCATGGACAAGATAAGGCTCCCTTAGACATCTGAACTTTTGAATGTTTATCTGAACTGGATTCGACCTCTAAATTTGTCCGCCATTGGCTATTTTGCTTTTATTTTTTTAGGGGCTAAATTATGCTGTTAAGTATGTTCTGAAGTAGGTTAAGCCCCTGTGCAGTTTGTCAGCTGGAACATTAATTTTGAAGGTGAAACAATCTTCCCTTGGATCTTTTTTTTTTTTTTTTTTTTTTTTTTTTTTTTTTTTTTTTTTTTTAGCATTTTGTCTGAATTTTAACCACAATTTTAAGCACAAGAGTCAGGGCAGCCCTGCAAACCCCCACATGTAGTTGGTTCAAGTGACTCTAAGCTGTTTTGATGTCTGGCTTGATTTTAGCTCAGGCAAAGATTGTGATAGAATCATAGAATCAGAGAATCAGTCAGGGTTGGAAGGGACCACAAGGATCAGCCAGTTCCAACCTGCCCTAGATCAGGCTGCCCACAGCCTCATCCAGCCTGGCTGCAAACCTCCCCTGGCACAGCTTGAGAAGTCTTTCTTGTGTCCTGGCAGTGCAACACCACCACTGCCCTGTAAGCAAAGAGCTGCAACTGCTGAAAAGTCTGAAAAATCAATTCTGGTTTAGCACATAGAAATAATTCCTCTAGAAACATAGAAATGGGTGACAGGAAAGGTCCCTCTGTCTAAGGCTTACAGTCATGGAAATATAGGGGTTGGGGATTCTTACTAGGACTTTAATGTGAGAAGTAAAAAGGGTTCTGAAATCTATCAGTTGTACAAAAATGAGGTGGTTAAGAGGAGGCTGCATGAGGCACTGAGTGCCATGGGTTAGTTAATGGGAAGGGTTAGGTGAGAGGTTGGACTCCATAATCCCAGAGGTCTTTTCCAACCTGCTTAATTCTGTGATTCTGCAATTCTGTTCCAGTTACTGAATCTTTTCCTAGGAATTAGGGAAAGCCTCTCTCAAAGATAGAGGAATCCCCAATCCAGAAAGCATCTGCATCGTGCTCCTGCCTTTTGCACACACTAAACTGCAACTGCATTGCTCTCTACCTGAAAATTTAGAGGGCAGCTACCAAAGCAGGACTGAGATGAGACAAGTCCTCAGTGACCTGTTCCTCTACCAAGCTGCACTCCTCAGCACAAAGGGGATAAAGGACTGCAGCTACTTCATGCAAAGGGTCTGTGTCAGAGTTCTAAGGGAGCCTGGCTCAGGCTGTGGGCAGCCTGCTCTAGGGTAGGGTGTCCCTGGGCATGGCAGGGGGTTGGAAGAGGATGATCCTTATGGTCCCTTCCCTGACTCATTCCATGATTCTATGATTCTACGATTCTATGATTCTATTCTTGGAGCACCTCTGCTATGAGGACAGGCTGAGAGAGTTGGGGCTCTGCAGCCTGCAGAAGAGAAGGCTGCCAGGAGACCTTTCAGTATCTGAAGGGGGCTAGAGGAGGGCTGGGGTGGGACTATTGACAAGGTCTTGTAATGACAGGTTGAGAAGGAATGGGTTTAAACTGTCAGAGGGGAGATTGAAAATGGATGTTAGGCAGAAGTTGTTTGCAGTGAGGGTGGTGAGACACTGGCACAGTTTGCCCAGGGAGGTTGTGGATGACAGAAGCATGCCTCAAATTTGCCTCACTCCATGGAGGAAGTGAAAATATCTGACATTATTTGAAGGTGAGTTGCAATGACAGGACAAGGGGTAATGGGTTTAAACTGGCAGAGGGGAGATTGAAAGTGGATGAAAGTGGATGGAGATGGAAAGTGGAGGAAGCTCTTTACAGTGAGGGTGGTGAGACACTGGCACAGGTTGCCCAGGGAGGTTGTGGCTGCTCCCTCACTGGAGGTGTTGAAGGCCAGGTTGGATGAGACCTTGAGCAACCTGTTCTAGTGGGAGGTGTCCCTGCCTATGGCACAGGGGGGTTGGAACTGGCTGATCCTTGTGGTCCCTTCCAACCCTGACTGATTCTATGAGTCTATGAAATCCTTGCCATGAGCTGAGAGAGTTGAGTTTCTCCTTCCCAGGCACTCTGTACTCTCCCTTCCTAGAGCCCAAGCAGTGTGACTGTGTGTGCTGCAGCAGATTTCATCCCAGGGCCACATGTTTTACATTAGATGAACATAAAGTGCTCACACTGTATGAATAAAAGGAGCTCATTGATTTTTGGCATTGTGGGTTTAGTTGTTTTTTTTCTTTTTAACATTCCAGTTAAGTGTGTGTAAAAGCAGTTCTAATGCTGTGACAATACAAAAAGAAAACAACTTGTGGAAAGAAAGTCTTGGCATGTCCTGGGTGATCTAGGCCAGTCCCTCCTGTCAGAAGGTACCGTGTTCTGTCTTCCCCTTTCAGAAGTTCATTAAGCTTCATCTTCAATTCTTTTTTGGCTTTCTTTGCCACCAGGACATCTTTGGAAGGGGTGTTTGGGAGCCTCGCGCCAGGGCCAGTTCATGCTCATTTATTCTCGTGCCAACATTGTTCTTCAGTTTGAGCAGCTCCTCTCCCACCCTGCTGTCCTCTTCTTCTCTCCTCCTCCTTTTCCCAGTACCCCCCCCCAAAACCAGCAAATTCACAGAGAACAATCACAGACTGCCTCAGCCATTTTCTGGTTGGCCAAACAAGCCAAGCTCCCTTTTGGAAGCTCAGCAGACCTATTCTGCTGGTCCTTACCACTGCCACTGCCTGCACCTCTTCTGCCATCAATTTCCACCTCACACACAAGTGACCACAGCTGCATGCTCA
Source organism: Psilopogon haemacephalus (assembly GCA_013396835.1). Lineage (NCBI taxonomy): Eukaryota > Metazoa > Chordata > Aves > Piciformes > Megalaimidae > Psilopogon > Psilopogon haemacephalus. Next base: position 183,659 of record VWZI01008868.1, on the reverse strand, counting down.
GATGAGACCATGTCAGGTAGTGACAGGACTAGGGGGAATGGAGTAAAGCTGGAGGTGGGGAGATTCCGAGTGGAGGTGAGGAGGAAGTTGTTGAGCATGAGAGTGGTGAGAGCCTGGAATGGGTTGCCCAGGGAGATGGTTGAGGCCACATCCCTGGAAGTGTTTGCAGCCAGGCTGGCAGAGGCTGTGGGCAGCCTGATCTAGGGTAGGGTGTCACCTCCCTGGGCAGCCCATTCCAATGCCAATCACTCTCTCTGTGCAGAACTTCCTCCTACCATCCAGCCTGTACCTCTCCTGGCACAGCACGAGGCTGTGTCCCCTCCTTCCGTTGCTGGGAGCAGAAACCAACCCCCACCTGGCTACAACCTCCCTTTAGTTAGTTGTAGACAGCAATGAGGTTGTGTGAGTACAGCCTTAAATGGAACAAATTGCTTTCTACTTGGAAATCTATGGGTCTTGGTCTATGATACTTTTCCTTTCCTATGAAAGAAAACTCTACTATTGTGCCAGAGAAAGCAGCCCCTTTGGGTAGGATCCTCCCTTCCAAATCCTCTCTGCAATCAGAAATATTGCTTTTCTTTTCCCCACGCTGATGGCAGAACTGTCAGGAAGCTGCGTGGGGAGCTGCAGCCTGTTTCACAGTGTAAGCAGGCAGTGATCTTTTAACACACTATTCATTTATTCCCATTTATTATTAGTGGGGACACACACACACACACACAATTCTTTAAAAGTTTATATGCACGGGAGCATGATGCAAGATATGAATTTTATAGTCCTTTTATTGAATCTTTAGCACTAATGCACACAAATTTCACAAAGTGTAATGACACTACTGAGCACTTAAGTTGTTAGGCTGTCATATTACGGGAAAGTTATTTGTGCTATATAATCACTGTTTTCTTTCCCCCTATTGTTTATTTCTGAGCTTGCTTCATAAATATTTGCTAATGCAGATATACTTGCTGTGACAAATATCTGGTTTGAGGCCATAAACCTGAATGACTCCAGGTCCTTTGGTGCCCATGCAGGCAAAAGCCTTCCCAGCATCTCTCTTGGTCGGTGATGTCAGGTTTTAGAATCATAGAATGGTTTAGGTTGGAAGGGACCAGTTCCAACAGCCTGTGCCACAGGCAGGGACACCTCCCACTAGAACAGGTCAAACAAAGCCTCATCTAAGCTGGTGTTGAACACCTCCAGGGAGGATGTGGAGCACAGAATCACTGAATGTGATTGAAGATCGAAGATCCCATTCTGTGCTTCTGTGCTCCACAGCCTCCCTGGGCAACCTGTACCAGTGTCTCACCACCCTCACTGCAAAGGACACTTCTTCCTAACATCCAGTTTCAATCTCCCCTCTGCCACTTTGAACCCATTCCTCCTCATCCTGTCATTACAAGACCTTAATAGTCCTTCCCCAGACCTCCTGTTAGCCCCCTTCAGATATTGAAAGGCCACTCCAAGGTCTTCTGGAAGCCTTCTCTTCTCCAGCCTGAAAAGCTCCAACTCTCTCAGCGTGTCCTCATAGCAGAGCTGTTGCAGCCCTCTGATCATATTTGTGGCATCCTCTGGACTCCCTCTAAGAGTTCCAAATCCTTCTTGTGGTAGGGTCTGATGAGACCTGATGCTGCAGTCCTTGGCTGCTGGGATTCACAGCTATCAAATCTGGGGGGTTTAAATCTTCTTGGGAATGCAGGGTTTTGGAGCAATGCCCAATTCCTTCATTTTGTCCACCATTCCTTTGTGTAGTGCCTTTTAGACTCCAGGGGAACCTTAAAGCTGTGAATAGAATAGAATAGAATAGAATAGAATAGAATAGAATAGAATAGAATAGAATAGAATAGAATAGAATAGAATAGAATAGAATAGAATAGAATAGAA
>VWZI01008868.1:94048-114672 GCA_013396835.1 Psilopogon haemacephalus | reverse complement strand
TTCAGCACAGAGGTGCCAGACACCTTTTTATTCTGGTTTATACTACTGTGAAAAATGAATGGATGAAGGTGAAGTTAATGGCACATTAAAGCCACTCTGATGCTGGCTACTTAGAGCCTGTTGGCTGAGATGTGAAAATGCAAAGAAAACTCCTGCTCCTGGAGAACCAAGTTATCATCTCAGCAGTTGTGGCAATTACTATTTCTTGTGGTAGTCTTTGTTGCTACAACTAAGGCACTCACGCATCTTATGGCACTATGAATGAGATTCTCAGTGGGAAGCGTTAAGCAGCAGCAGAAGAAGGGGACACAGTCTCAAGTTGTGCCAGGGGAGGTATAGGCTGGACGTTAGGAGGAAGTTCTTGCCAGAGAGAGTGATTGGCATTGGAATGGACTGCCCAGGGAGGTGGTGGTGGAGTCACTGTCCCTGGAGGTATGCAAGAAAGGACTTGATGGAGCATTCAGTATCATGGTCTAGTTGATTGGATAGGGCTGGGTGATAGGTTGGACTGGATGATTTTGGAGGTCTCTTCCAACCTTTATTGTATTCTATTCTATTCTATTCTATTCCATTCTATTCTATTCTATTCTATTCCATTCTATTCTATTCTATTCTATTCCATTCTATTCTATTCTATTCTATTCCATTCTATTCTATTCTATTCTATTCCATTCTATTCTATTCTATTCTATTCCATTCTATTCTATTCTATTCTATTCCATTCTATTCTATTCTATTCTATTCCATTCTATTCTATTCTATTCTATTCCATTCTATTCTATTCTATTCTATTCGACTCTATTCTATTCTACTCTATTCTATTCTATTAAAAATGGTCTGGTTGATTAGACAGGGCTGGGTGATAGGTTGGACTGGATGAGCTTGGAATTCTCTTCCAACCTGGCTGATTCTATTCTATCCTATCCTATTCTATTCTAGTCTAGTCTAGTCTAGTCTAGTCTAGTCTAGTCTAGTCTAGTCTAGTCTAGTCTGTTCTGTTCTGTTCTATTCTATTCTATTCTATTTTATCTCTCCTTTACACACCCTTTGATATCCCAGAACTAAAACTAGTTAGCCAGGTCTGTATTTAGTCTTTTCTCAAGTAAATGAGAAAAGCAGAAACATCAAAAGTTCATCTCATCTGAACATCAATGTCACCACTCTGCAGATCTCAGCAGTGACACCGTGGGAGATTCTAATGGAAGAGTCCAGCATTTCAGCCCCCAGAGGAATGGAATAGAATAGAAAAGAGTTCCTAACATCCAGTCTAAATCTATTCTTCTCTAGTTGTAGGCCACTGCCTTCAGGACATGTTTTAGGGTTCATGGCGGTAGGTTGACTGTTGAAGTCCATGATCTTAGGAGACCTGTCCAACCAAAACAATTCCATGATTCTAGGGCAGAGGAAGTTTCAAAGTGTTTCATGAAATCACAAAAGTACATCTCAGTATATGCTCCCAACCTGCTTATTTACCAGTCCTGCAAAGCTCTGCAGTGGGATGATGTCTCGTAATGCTCTCTCCACGCATCACTTTCAGTCAGTAATTACTGTGACCTCCTCAGCTCCATCCTTGTCCCTTCATTTTTCTGTAGTTAAGGTGGGAAAGCAGGATTTAGATATATTTTTTTTTCCCCCTCCCCATAGAGAGTTAAGTATTTTTTTTTTTAATTACACTTTAGTTAAAGTTTAATTCAATTAGAAATGCAAACAAATGTTCTGAGAGAGCCTATTTATAGTGCAGAGATTGACTCTGCAATCAGCTCTTCACTGGGCCAGGTACTTAATGGGCTCTTTCTTCCTGCATGCTCTGCCATTGTACTACACCTCCATTCCTCGGCTATAAATAATAAGCAAGTATCACATTGGAAATGAAAGATCAGAGAAGACTCTCTAGGCTGGCTGCCATATCAAAGTTTGTTGGTTTTTTTTTTTTATTTTATTATTAGAATAGTCATTAATTAGACTACAGCAAAGCTTTTATTTGGCTCCCTTTCCTATACTGTTAATGTCATCTGCAGCATCCAAACTGAAATAAGAGCGAACTGGTGAAAATGAGAGGACAGCACAGCAAGGCTCAACAGCTTGGTGATTAAAGAAGGAATAAGAACAGTAAAAAAACTTTAGAAGACCCTTGAAATCCTAAGATTTCTGTGAGCCTGGACGAGGTCACAGTAAACCTCCCCAGTCTTTTGTGCCTTTTAAAATTCTCAAAGTGCTTTTTTTGTGTTTCCTTCTCATTTCTGGAGGTAGGAGGCTCCTGAAGAGGGGCTTTGACCTTGCCAAGAAGAGCATCAGCAGAACAAACTACCTTATTTACTTTATCCATTTCAGAGAGTTTTCTTTTTCTATAAAAGTCTATTGGTATCACACCTTTTTTGCTTCCCTGCTACAGGATTATCTTTTATCTGTGATTTATTTTTCCATTAAGAGCCAGGGAAGATCAGTGGATCATAAGAGGACCAGGCTATAACATCTCTCAGCACTTTCCAAACTCTTAAGTCATCGTTTTTCAAATCACTGAATCAAGGCAGCAGAAGCTGTTGGGACCAAACTGACATCAGGAAATTCGTACTTTTCTTAGTGTACAATGGCTGAGAGAGTTTTGGGGTTAGAAGCTAAGTTACCAGTCCATATTTCTGGTTGCAAACCTGCAGTAAAAGGCTTCTGTAACAGCTAGAGACATCGAAACAGAGATGTCCATTCCTTTTATCCTGATTGGTATCNTATTATTAACAACAATATTAATAGTACTACCACTACTTCTAATAATCACACAATCACAGAAACATCCAGGTTGGAAAAGATCATCAAGATCACCAAGTCAAACCTATAACCCTACAACAGCAACAACAATAATAATATTATCAGAAATAATAATAACAGAAATAATAATAATAATAATAGGTGCTTGGCAGTTTTGCAGGCATTTAATGAAAAAAAAATCTGCAGGGTTTCTGCTGCTTTCCAACAACATCACAGAGTGATAGAATGGTTTGGGTTGGTCCTCTGGTCCAACTCCCCCGTGGTGAGCAGGGAAGATTCTCCACTAAATGGGCTTGCTCAGAGCCTTTTCCAGCCTCACCTAAACCTGTCAGACATGTTTATGAGGGTATTATTTTAATTCCCACCCATGCAAAAGGTCAATGAGTCTGTTAAGGCATGTGGAAGTTATTGAGAAGGTCAGCCCCAGGGTGGGGTTGAGACGGGCCCAGGGAAGATGAACAGAGGTGGGGGAGCTCCTGGTATGGCTGCTCAGGGCCAGTGGATCAGTACTGTAGGAAAGTGGAGAAGCATGGGAGGTATTTTTCATAGAATCATAGAATGGGCTAGGTTAGAGGAGACCTCAAAACTCATCTAGTTCCAACCCCCCTGTGCCATAGGCAGGGACACCACCCACAAGAACAAGTTGCTCAAGGCCTCATCCAACCTGGCCTTGAGCACCTCCAGGGAGGGAGGAGCTACAACCTCCCTGGGCAACCTGTTCAAAAGCTGACAAATGCCAATAGTGAGGCAAAAAGTGGATGAGAAAGTGAAGTTGGAGAATGGGAGATTATTCATCCATAAGAGTGGTGATTTTTGAGCGTGAGTTCGTGGTGCACTCTCTGCTCTGGTTGAAGCCACCATGCTGACACACACCATGATGTAAAGGAGTAAGGACCTTCCTTGGGCTAAATTCTGTAGGTTCCTTCTGCTTGCACAACTCTTGTCCCAGCAGTTCTGCATTGTCCTCTGTGCTTTAAGACCAGAGAACCTGGATGAGGAGGCAGAAGTTTACCTCTTTATGCCTGTTGTGCTAATCTTGTGGGTAGTGGAAAGGCGTTGGATTTCTCCATGCGTTCCTCTGTGACCTGAGCTGGGTTGTGTGGTCTGGACGGGATGACCTCTGGAGGTCCCTTCCAACCCGTGACACCCTGTGAATTTTTAGAGAGGTTAAATATTGTGTGATTGCAAAGAGGCTAAATATTATATGATTGCAAAGAGGTTAAATATTATGTGATTGAAAAGAGGCTAAATATTGTGTGATTGCAAAGAGGCTAAATATTATGTGACTGCAAAGAGTTGCATTGCTTCTGCAACATGGGAAAGGGCAGCCCAAAGCTATTCCGTTTTGTAACTCTATTGGAAGGAGGGGAAAAAGGTGAATTTAACATCAGGGCGAAGTTACCTGGATCCAAGAACCAACATTTTGAGCATTTTTCTTCAACCCGAACTCATCCAAATGTAACTCAGCCACAGAAAAAAAAAAAATGGAGGGGGAAAAATGTCAACCCCCCAAATAATGTGAACCGATTGGGAGTATTTATTAACTAAATAATTTAATAGTAAAGAAAATGCCGACTTGATTAATTGTTACAGAGTAAAAATTACAATAAAACTGTCTTGATCAGTGCTTTGCAGAAGCGCCATTACTGTCTGTGCAGTTGTTTAACAAGGATTTAATTGGAAAGATAAGTGAATGCACATTTAAAAGTATTGTTAATTTGCTTTATAATCACCCCATCCTTCACAGTATTGACAGCACCAGACACCAGCCCCTTTCTCTTTTTACAAGTATTATTTTCCATATGTGCACAATAAATTCCCAGGCAGTAATTGGAAATTTTATGGCCTCCCATGTACCTCATGGCTTGAGTTTTAGAGGGGCCATGTCCCTTCCTCTGAAGGTGACTCATAGGTGGCATTTTAAGTGGCATCGTTGCCCTTTCATTCTCTGTGGGCTGCGTCGGGGGTTGTGGCCACAGTTGGTGGTAGGTTTTTGGGTTGTTTGGGGTGTTTTTTTTTCCTTTGCTAAGGAGTATCTCATTGTTTGGAATGTTGTTTCTTTTTTCCCCCCTCTTTGCTAAGGAGTATCTCATTCCTATTTACTTTGACTTTCCATTTCAAATACCAACAAGATCCTCAACTGCATCACTGGCTCTTTGATTTGCTAAGCAGCAGCCATCAAACCCAACGATCTTCAATATGTTTGTCTTCCCTATGTAATTTTATTTATTGTTCTAAAATGGCTTAGATGCATCTAATGGCCACAGTTGGTCATTGGGTTTTGGGTTCTTTGAGGTGGTTTTTTTTCCCCCTTTGCTAAGGAGTATCTCATTCCTATTTAATGTCCCTGTCCATTTGAAATACCAACAAGATCCTCAACTGCAGCATTGTCTCTTTGATTTGCTAAGCAGCAGCCATCAAACCCAATGGTCTTCAGTATGTTTGTCTTCCATATGTACTTACATTTATTGTTCTAAAGTGGCTTAGATTCACCTAATGGCCACGGTTGGTCGTTGGTCTTTGGGTTGTATGGGATGGGTTTTTTTTTCATTTGCTAGGGAGTATCTCATTCCTACTTCCCTTTCCATTCCATTTCACATACCAACAAGATCCTCAACTGCAGCATTGGCTAAGCAGCAGCCCTCAAACTCAGAGATCTTCAATATATTTGCCTTCCATCTGTACTTACATTTATGGTTCTAAAGTGGCTTGGATTCATTTAATGGCCACAGTTGGTCATTGGGTTTTTGGGTTATTTGGGATGTTTTGGGTTTTTTTCTCTGTTAAGGAGCATCTCATTCCTATTTCCTCTTCCTCTCCATTTCACATACCAACAAGATCCTTTGTCTCTTTGATTTCCTAAGCCAATGATCTTCAATATGTTTGTCTGCATCTGTGCTCAGGGTTGGTCAAGAGGTGTTTTTTGCCCTTTTGCTAAGGAGTATCTCATTGTTTTGGGTGTTGGGTTTTTTTCCCCCCACTTTGCTAAGGAGTATCTCATTTCTATTTACTGTCCCTTTCCATTTCAAATACCAACAAGATCCTCAGCTGCAGCATTGGCTCTTCAATTTCCCAAGCAGCAGCCCTCAAACCCAGCAATCTTCAATATGTTTGTCTTCCATCTGTACTTATATTTATTGTTCTAAAGTGGGTTGGATTCATCTAATTGGTGAATTAAGAGCCCAGACCATATGAGCAGCTAAGGATGATACCTTTAACAAGCAGGATTCTTCAACCACACTGACATGTTCTTTATCAGTGGACTATGAAAAAAAACCAAGGAACAAATCCCCAATTAATTTGTTTTTTTTTTTAATAGTACTGAATTATTATTATTATATTATTTATTATTATTAATCATATATGATATTATGATTTATTATGCTGGTACAATATGTGTCAGCCTTGGCTATCAGGAACCAGAGTAGTTTCTCAGCTGGCTCTGCCTTGGTGAGCAGAGCCTGTGGAGCTGCCACAGAACTGGAGCTGCCTTTGAAACAGAGCCTCCAGGTCAACACAAATGGGCTGAGTGGATTTGAAGGAAACCTTTGGAAGGGGAAATAAAGAGGAATAAGGAGAAGGGAAAAAAAAATCAAAGAGAGGAGAGAACTGGGAAAGGGTGAAGGAAGGAAAACATTAAGGAAGTAAAAAAGATAAATAGTTTTACTTCCATAAATTAGAAAGAAGAAGGGGGTGAAGGAAATAAAAACAAAAAAAAAAAAGAAGGGAAAAAGAGAATTAGTTTTACTTCTTTAAAATTAGAAAAGAAGAGGGGGTGAAGGAATTAAAAACAAAAAAGAAGGAGAAAAAAATAATTAGTTTTACTTCTTAAAAATTAGAGAAAAAGAGGGGGGTGAGGGAAGGGGAAAAATAAGAAGAAAAAAAAAAGAATTAAAAAAGAGGGGGTGAAGGAATTAGAAAAAAATAAGGAAAAAAGAGAATTAGTTTTACTTCTTTAAAATTAGAAAAAAAAAAAGAGGGGGAAAGGAAAGCAAACCAACAAAATACCTGAGTCTTTCCATTGACCCAATAAATTGCTTTCAAAGGCAGTCAGCAGCTCCACTCCTGCTGTTAACCAAGGCTCTGTAGGTAGAGGAGAACAAATCCTCAGCCAACTGCCACCTTCCACAGAGCACCTTCAAACATGAAGGTCCAGCAGGACTGTCACAGCCTCTGCTTTAAAATTGCAGCAAGGATTACTGGAAAGAGAGGGGGAAATAAGGGATTTGTTCCCTCTTTCAGTTGTTTTTTCTTTTTGTTTGTGGCCCTTAATTTTTGTGCATATGCACTGATGAGATTCACTTTTGGGTGTTTTAGAATCATCGAATCAGGCAGCTTGGAAGAAACATCCAAGCTCATCCAATCCAACCTATCCCCCAGCCCTAGCCAATGGCACTCAGTGCCCCATCCAGGCTTTGCTTGAACACCTTCAGGCATGGTGATTCCACCACCTCCCTGGGCAGCCCATTCCAATGCCAATCACTCTCTGTGTGCACAACTTCCTCCTAACATCCAGCCTGAACCTCTCCTGGTACAGCTTGAGGCTGTGTCCCCTCGTTCTGTTGCTGCTTGCCTGGCAGCAGATCCCAACCCCAGCTGGCCACAACCTCCCTTCAGGTAGCTGCAGAGAGCAATGAGCTCTGCCCTGAGCCTCCTCTTCTGCAGGCTGCACACCCCCAGCTCCCTCAGCCTCTTCTCTTGGGGCTGTGCTCCAGGCCCCTCCCCAGCCTTGCTGCCCTTCTCTGGGCACCTTCCAGTAACTCAACATTTCTCTTGATTTGAGTGGCCCAGAACTGGACACAGCACTCAAGGTGTGGCCTGACCAGTGTAAAGTACAGGGTGAGAATGACCTCCTTGATCCTGCTGGCCACACTGTTCCTGATCCAGGCCAGGATGCCACTGGCTCTGCTGCCCACCTGGGCACACTGCTGGCTCCTGTTCAGCTACTGTCCACCAGCACCCTCAGGTCCCTCCCTGCCTGGCTGCTCTCCAGCCACTCCAAGGTCATTGATGGCATTTTTCAGGCTTCAGAAGCATGTAAACCTGTCTTTGGGGTTTAACCACAGAGCCAGCCCCCAGCCCTGGTGACCTTCTTAGTGTGGCCCAGACAACAAAAGCCTTCCTCCTTCTAGGTGTTCACACAAGCAGCCAGCAAAGGGTGGCTCAAAGTTCACATAGCAAATGTCAGGCTCAAACTGGGCTACTTTGCTAGCTGGGAACCAAAATGTCTCGAAAGCCTTGAGTCAAAAATAAGGGGTTTTTTTTTTGGTTTTTGTCTTTTTCACACTTCTCGAGCAAGCACAGAACATAAAATGGACTGAAGCAATTCTCAGAAATAATTATAAAACAGCTTGTTTCTGGGTTAAGACCTGCATATGCCAAGCTGGAACCAAGAATTTCAGCTTTTAGTGCAGTTTTGGGTAATTTTTTTTTTTTGTTTTAATTTAATTTCCTTCCCCCCCACCCTTTCAAACTTCAAAACTCTTGACAACAGAATAGTTTAATTGAGCCCACAGTAGTTGGTGAATCAATTAATATGTGCATGCTACTGGTGTGGGCTGTTCCCTGTTCTCTCTGTGTCTGAATGCCTAATTCAAAGACACAGAACTGTTCAAAAGAAGGGTTTGGTTTCCACGTTTTGCCCTCCTGTTTCCAGAGGGGGAAGGGAAGGAAAAAGAATTCCCCTTCCAGTGATTCGTAATGGCAATGAAACCGAATGGAAATATTAATTTCTGTGATCAGCTCTTTGAATTGTTTTGCAAATAATGTGCCTTGTATTTAAAAAAAAAAAAAAAGAAGAAGAAGAAAAAAAAAAAAGGGAGTTGATAGAGCTAGAATATTAGTGGTGTTTTGGTTTTTTTTTTAGTGGTGTGGGTTTTTTCCAGTGTAACTTACTCTGTTTGCAATGTGAAAGAAGGAAAAAAAGAAAAAAAAAAGAAAGCTGCTCAAAATTACAAGCCTCAGTTGCCCAATCTGTAGCTCTAGACATGTCCAATTTCTCTTTACCCGTGGTATTATCATGGTTTTCCTTTCAGCAGCCTGATGAGCAAAGTCAGTAGAAAAGGGGGCAGAAGAGGCAGTAAAGTAGGTTAGTGTGGTCAGCCACAAACATACCATGGAGTTTAAGGCATGCATTGTCCGATCCAGCATTTAAGGCACTATGTCTCCCAGTTCTTTCCTAACCTCAGCACTATTTGCCTTACAATAGCTTATTTTCCTTTTTTATTTTTTCCTCATTTTTTTCTTTTTTTTTCCTTTTTTTTTTTTTTTTTATTGCTTAGTAACACTTCAAGAAGTTGAAGAGCTTCTTGAAAACCCCTCAAGGAGTGTTACTGAGGTCTCAAGAACTCGAATTTTGCAGGCTATAGCAAGAGCCTGCTTTTTGTTGAGGTTTTTGTTGTTGGTTTGTTTGGTTTTCTTGGGGTTTTATTTTTGGGGGTGATGCTCATCATTGTCATGAATGACTCTTCATTTGGATTTGTTGTTCTGGTAGTAACCCCTCAGGAAATACCATTCCATGGAGCTCCAGAATGACAAGTAAAAGGAAATCATCTGGGGAGCCATTTGTTAAAAGTATTAACCAGAAAATCGTACTAGTTGTGATGTTTAGGATGCTGAGATAACCTCCAGACGCTGGAGCCTGCCAGGTTTGCTCACAGGTCAAAAGATCCAAGTGTCAAATGTATTTTGCATGGAATCACAGGATGTAAGGGATTGGAAGGGACCCAAAGGATCACAGCCTCACAGGATGTCAGGGGTTGGAAGGGACCCAAAGAGATCATCAAGTCCAACCCCCCTGCCAAAGCAGGACCAGACTATCTAGCTCAGAGCACACAGCAACACATGCAGACAGAGTCTGGAAAGGCTCCAGACAAGGAGACTCCACAACCTCTCTGGGCAGCCTGTGCCACTGCTCTGGGACCCACACAGGCAAGAGGTTGCCTCTTGTGTTGAGCTGCAACCTCCTGTGCTGCAGCTTCCATCCGTTGCTCCTTGTCCTATCCCAGGGAGCAGTGAGCAGAGCCTGTCCCCCCTCTCCTGAACCCCAGCTGTCAGATATTTACCAACATTTATTCAATCTCCTCTCAGCCTTCTCTTCTGCAGACTAAGCAGCCCCAGGTCCCTCAGCCTCTCCTCACCAGGGAGTGCTCCATCATCCTCGTAGCCCTCTGCTGGACCCTCTCCAGCAGATCCCTGTCCTTCCTGTGTTGCAGGCAGGTGGATCCCCTGGAGAACCAAAGCTACGTAGCTTCTACTTAAAGTTGGTCATGCTCACTGTCTTACACGACCCTGGCGTGGCCTAATACTTGGGATGTTTTCCTCCCTTGTGGTCAATATCTGTAATTCTGTGGTTTGTATGCAATGCTGGCTGACAAACAAGGACTTGCAGTGGGGTCTGCAACCCAAGAATGGTGGTGTGGTATGTGGGTGATGTGCATTACATAATGTTACATAGGGCGGCGTGGAATGGGAAGGAGCCACACCACAGAATTAGGCTTTCTCATGGTATCTGTGGTCTGTATATTTAGAACTGGGGGAACCATAAATGCTGTGGTAGATGCAACTGCTGTGAGTAGGAAGTGAGTTTGGTTGGGAGAGTCTTTGGGTGATGTCTTTAACTGTCAAGCTCCGTTGGTTATTTTAATGGGAGGCAGAGAGTGGTGGAGGCCAAACTAGGACATAGATCATGGAATCATAGAATGGTTTAGGTTGGAAGGGCCCTCAAAGCTCAGCCTGTTCCAACCCCCTGTGCCACAGACAGGGACACCTCCCATTAGAGCTCAAGGTCTGGTCCTGAACAAGGATGGTTTGTCCAGCAGAGAGGGCACAGAGAAATTGAGTGCTAGAACTTGGTGAGATGCCTTAGGTTCCTTAGATGGCTACACTTAGGTAAATTAATGATTTTGTTTTCTTGATTACACCATTGTCTTTTTTTTTTTTTCTTTAAAAAATAAAATCCCCAAATACATAAACATTAGATGGCTATACTTAGGTAAATTAATTACTTTTTTTCTTGATTACACCTTTGAATTTTCTTTTCCTTTAAAAAATAAAATCCCATCATACATAAATATATAAAAAATGGGGCTGGAGCTGCACTACTGTGAGGAGACACTGAGGGAGTAGGGGCTGTTCAGTCTGGAGAGGAGAAGGCTCCCAGATGACCTTATTGTGATCTTTCAGTATCTGGAGGGGGCCACAAAAAAAGCTGGGGAGGGACTTTTTAGGCTGTCAGGCAGTGAGGGGACATGGGGGAATGGAACAAAGATGGGAATGGAGCAAAGATAGAAATGTTTAGATTCAGACTGGATCTTAGGAAGAAGTTGTTCAGCATGAGGGTGGTGAGAACCTGGAATGGGTTGCCCAGGGAGGTGTTTGGGGCCAGATCCCTGGAGGTGTTTGGGGCCAGGCTGGCAGAGGCTGTGGGCAGCCTGCTCTAGGGTAGGGTGTCCCTGGGCATGGCAGGGGGCTTGGAACTGGCTAATCTTTGTGGTCCCTTCCAACCCTGACTGATTCTAGGATTCTATACATATTTAGTGGGGGGGAAAAAAGGCAATGAAAAAAAAAAATAACACTACATGAACCTTAAGAAATCATAGAATCATAGATATATATAATCCTGACAGAGAAGTATGTCCTATCCCACTTGTCCTGAGCAAACACTTACTGCATGCTTGAGTATCAAGAAGGAGAATCTTCCTTCCTCCCTTCTGTTGCAAGCCACAATTTGCACTCTACATTTATTATTGCAGGGATGATTAAACATTAATTTAGACACTTGGAGAGGTAGTCACACTGTATTTCAATTTCAAAGTTGTGCATGGTACCAAGAGCCTTCGAAGTGAGAATGCAGCATCGCTCTCACTCGAGTTTTCAGCTCTCCTCTGAATGTTAACACTGTTCAGTCTGTTGGCAGTAGAAGTAACAGGGATTGTTCAGATTCTTGAGGTCAGAGGTCCTGTTTCCTAACTCTGCTTCCACAATCTGAGCCTCATCTAAACCCTCCACATGGACAAACACCTCGGGAGGAGCTGTGAGGACGATGCCTTTTGAAATCAACCTGTGCTGCTAAATTCAGTGCATTGCCTCCCCTTCTGATCATCATTCCTGTTATTTGTACAGCATAACCATGGCAAAACTTTGAGATGATAAGGCAGTGGCCTTCTAATATCTGAAGGGGGCTACAAAAAAGCTGGGGAGAGACTTTTGAGGCTATCAGGGAGTGACAGGACTAGGAGAAATGGAGCAAAGCTGGAGGTGGGGAGATACAGCCTGGACATAAGGAGGAAGTTGCTGAGCATGAGAGTGGTGAGAGGCTGGAATGAGTTGTCCAGGGAGGTGTTTGGGGCCAGATCCCTGGAGGTGTTTTTGTCCAGGCTGGCAGAGGCTGTGGGCAGCCTGCTCTAGGGTAGGGTGTCCCTGCACATGGCAGGAGGGCTGGAACTGGATGATCCTTTTGGTCCCTTCCAACCCTGACTGATTCTGGGATTCTATGATTGACTTGGACTTGATGACCTTGGAGGTCTTTTCCAACCAAAACAATTCCATGATTTCCATGGTTATATTTTGGCCCTTCTGCAGTCCATAGGCAGTGGTCAAGGTGCAGCCAAGTTTGTGTCTTTGTAATCCTTTTCTTTGTCTCTGTTGCCCATTGCCTGCCCTCCCCTTACTACTAACTGACATAATGTGGAATGCTTGGCTCATCCATGAGTTTTAGTCTGGGCTGCCATTGGGTCAGACATGAGCAGAAGATACTTTTGGGGTGGCAGTAGCCTGGAGTTAGGTTATGCCAAAACCCTCATAGAAACCTCAGCAGACAGCAAGTACAGCGTTGGTGAATGGCTTGAAGCTGAGGGAGAGGTGGCTTAGAACGGATCTTAGAAAGAAATTCTTCAGTAGGAGGGTGCTGAGACTCTGGAATAGGTTTCCCAGGGATGCTGTGGCTGACTGCTCTCTGGGGGTGCTCAGAGTCAGGCTGGATGAGGCCTTGAGCAACTGAATCTAGTTGAGAACTGTCCCTGCCCATGGTGGGGAAGTTGGAGGAGATGAGCTCTGAGGTTGCCTCCAACCTGAGCCATTCTATGGCTCCCCTGCTCCACAAACATCTTTTTGGTGTACTTCTGTGATTCCTCACCTCTCATAAGCCAAGTAATTATTATAATAAGAAACACCTTTGACCTGAAAAAACTTTTAAACTGATGTTCAGACCAGAGCTGGCTGCCATTGGGCCCTCTCACACTTCTAAATACTATAAACTGCAAAGACTGGACTGGGAGGGTTGTTAAAAGGAGAGGGAAAAAAATGCCTCTTGAAAGAGAAAAAGATAGAGTGCTATTGCTGGATTTTTTTTCTTGTTATAGGATACCAAAGAGAGATCTCTCTCTCTCTTTTTTATTTTTTAATTTTTTTTTTCTTTTCCTCCTGGTGTAATCAGATAATTAAAAAACAAACAAACAGGGATTTCAAAACACATTTCCATCAACCAACATTATGTGCTTATGATACAGAAGATTGAGAATGACTTAATTAAGTAGATAGCAGCAGTGAGGAGAAGATGGATGTGAGGAGGAGGAGATTGCTTGCTCTTGGTGCAACTTTCTTTAGCTGATGTCAGAGGCATTTCTAGAAGCAGAGGGCTCTTGCAAGAGGAGAATACAGAAGGGGAAAAAATGGCAATGAGATTGTATCACTTTGCTGCTAAAAGCTATTTCTTACTGTAAGAAAACTTAGCTGCTGGCTCAGTGTTTTGTTCAAGGGTAATGTTGGTATCAGCTGAGGAGACAGGATAACAAGTCTCAAAGTAAGTGGCAATCAGTGCTCAGGAAAAAAACAAAACAAAACAAAACAAAAAACTCACAACATTATGATATAGAAGCCAAATAATTTTAGGCTAATCTGGCTGATGCTGGGCTTGAGATGGGGCAGGATGGAATTGATCTGCCTGATGCTGGGTGGGACAGGATGGAATTGATCTGGCTGGTGCTGAGCGGGACAGGATGGAATTGGTCTGGCTGGTGCTGAGTAGGACAGGATGGAACTCATCTGGCTGATGCTGGGTGGGACACAGGCTGGGTGGTGAATGAGTGGAGAACAACCCTGAGGAGAGGGATTTGGGGGTGCTAGTGGAGGAGAAACTCAAAATGAGGCATTAGTGTGCACTTGCAGCCCAGAAAGCCAAGCAGAGCCTGGGCTGCAGCAGAAGTGTGGGCAGCAGGGCCAGGGAGGTGATTCTCCCCCTTTACTCTGCCCTGGTGAGACCCCACCTGGAGTACTTCATCCAGTTCTGGAGTCCCTGGGACAAGAGGCATGTGGACATGCTGGAGGTGTCCAGAGAAGGGCCAGGAGAATGCTGAGAGGGCTGCAGCATCTCTGCTGTGAGGACAGACTGAAAGAGTTGGGGCTGTACAGGCTGCAGAAGAGGAGGCTCCCAGGTGACTTTCTTGTGGCCTTCCAGGATCTGAAGGGGGCTACAAAAAAGCTGGGGAGGGACTTTTGAGGCTGTCAGGGAGTGACAGGACTGTGGGGAATGGAGCAAAGCTGGAGGTGGGGAGATTCAGCCTGGAGGTGAGGAGGAAGTTTTTGAGCATGAGAGTGGTGAGAGGCTGGAATGGGTTGCCCCTGCAGGGAGGTGTTTGGGGCCAGATCCCTGGAGGTGTTTTTGGCCAGGCTGGCAGAGGCTGTGGGCAGCCTGCTCTAGGGTAGGGTGTCCCTGGGCATGGCAGGGGGGTTGGAACTGACTGATCCTTGTGGTGCCTTCCAACCCTGACTGATTCTAGGATTCTGTGATTCTATGATTCCATGGATGATGTTCTGGCCAGCCTGATCTAGGGTAGGGTGTCCCTGGGCATGGCAGGGACGTTGGAAGTAGCTGATCCTTGTGGTCTCTTCCAACCCTGACTGATTCTATGATTCTATAATTCTATGATCTGGCTGGTGCTGAGTGGGAGAGGATGGAATTAATCTTACCAGATGAGAAAGGCAGAGTTGGAGGGGCAAACTAGAGATGGGAAAACACCATGAGCACATCTGGGCTAAAGAGTGGTTACAGACACCCGGAACAAGCTGGAAAAGCAACAGCAAGGGCTCATGGTACCATCATCTGTGTTGCTGAATCTGGGGAAAGAAACTTACTTTTCCTTTTTGTCATGTTTAATGATGGGAAAGCAGCTCAGAGATACATACTTTTTGAATCAGAGCCACATGATAAAGCATTCAAACATAATGCAAATAATTGCAAACTGATGGATCCAGCAGTTGTTCTGTGGTTTTCTTTTTAAAGGGTGGGGGGGAAAAAAAGAGGGAAAAAAAAAGAAATAAAACAAAATTGAATAAATAATTTAGCTTTACACATGGGCAATCCTCACTAAAAATTGCAAATCAGAACTCTTCTGTTTGAATGTATTTTATTTTGTTAATGGATTCACTAATATGAAAGGCATCTAATTGTATAATGTATTATTAGTCATTTTCTTTGGCATCCTATTAACTTTAAATAATTCTAATATTTAACATTTTATAACATGCACAACAAAAAGTTCTTCTGTCTCTAGCAGAGGGGAAAAAAAACCCATGCATTAATAATAAAATTTTCATCAGTCTCTCCACTCTGTATGTTGTGATACATATTTGAGCGGAAACATTGGGAAAAAATGAAGGGTGAAAAGAACAAAAAGGCATGTTAAAAATACACACTGTAGTGTCCTGCAAATGCCAGAGCTACAGTATCATTCACGGGATCCTAGGATGGCTCAGGTTGGAAGGGACCTCAGAGAATCTCTCCTTCAACCTCCCCACCATGCCCAGGGACACCTCTCAGCTACACTCAGCTGCTCAAGGACTCATCCAGCCTGGCCTGCAGCACCCCCAGCAAGGAGGCAGCCACAGCCTCCCTGGGCAGCCTGTGCCACACTCTCACCACCCTCACACTCCACAACTTCTTCCTCAGCTCCATTCTAACTCTGCTCTGCCTCAGCTCCAAGCCCCTTGTCCTGCCTCTAGACCTCCTCAGCACAAGTCCCTCTGTAGCTTTCCTGCAGGATCCCTTTAGGCATCTCTAAGGTCCCCTTGGAGCCTTCTCCTCTTCGAGCTGCACCCCCCCCAGCTCCCTCAGCCTGTGCTCACAGCAGAGCTGCTCCAGCCCTTGGAGTATCTTTATGGCCTCCTCTGGACTCATTCCCCCCCAGCTCTGTCTCCTCCTCCTACTGAGGACAGCAGCACTGGGCGCAGTATTTGAGTAATGCAACAGAATTAACTTATTTTAAACCCGAGTTACGTACGAAGTGTGATGGGATGCAACGAAGTCCATCTTCTAAAAGTCTTTTTGGCAGCAGCTGAGCCGGAGTGTATAAAATGGTGATTAATGCCTGCTAATGGAAGTGGTCTCCACCACAAGTTGCGAGCACTGTGGTTGTGGCTGAGTCGAATAACCACACAGAGCAACCCTGATGATCTCTTGCAAATCCCCAAGTTTTTTGCTTTGTTTTGGTTTTGTTTATTTTTTCTTTTCCTGGGCTAGCAATAGGATGACAGGTCACATCAGAAATGCTCTCCTTATGGAACCGGGGATTTCTCTTTCTTTTAGTAATGCACTGAAGAACTTCTTCCTCAGCTCCAGTCTGACCCTACTCTGCCTCAGCTCCGAACCTTTTCCACTTGTCCTGCCTCTAGACACCCTCAGGACAAGTCCCTCTGCAGCTTCCCTGCTCTGGCTCCCGTGCCTCGTTGGAAGTTATTTCCCTCTGCAGCCCTCCTGCTCCCGCTCCCCGTGTGTCGTTGGAAGTATTATGGGAACGAGCAATGTCTAAGCTGCTTAACAAACGCACACTTTCCCCACACCAATCTGTTTCCTGGGGACAGCACCAGGCTGGTGCCAGGCAGCATCCTCCCGGCTATTAATGTTAATAAAATGCACTTAGCACTTAACACCTCGAGATCTCAAAAAGAGCTTGCAGAGCAGCATCATTATCTTTACATTATGGGGACGGAAAATGAAGGATGGGGAGAGGAGAGGGGAGGGGGAGGGAAAAAAAAAAAAGAAAAAAGATTTGCCCAAGTTTCCATGGCAAATCAGCGACAGAGCCAGGAGCCCAGCCAAAATCTGTTGATTTATAGTCTCCTCCGTAGCGCCGTGCCATTTCACCAAACTCCCTTTGCCAAGTCCCTACTGCGTACAGAGGCTGAAGATAAGGCTGCAGCCCCCCTCTCTGCAAGGTGGATCTGGGGCTCGGCACAATGCAAAGCCAAATGAGATGCTCAAACGCGGGGGCTCCCCTGCGATGCGCCTCCGAGCGCAGGGGCCACCTGCGCGACGGACAGCAGCGCAGAGAGCCAGCAATAAGCTGCTTTAAATTCCTCTGCGCTGGGGCCGCGGAGTAAAGGCACCTAGTCCTTGAGGAGCTGCGAGGATGTTTTACATGTGAATGGAGCCCTGGGTTGCGTTCCTGTGGTCCTAGGGCTGCACCCCCACGCTTTTGTGTTTTGCATGACTAAGCCTCACCGAGCTGTGTGTTTGCGCTGAGCATCTTGTAGCTGCTTTTGTAAATGACTGCGCCGAGATAATGTATGAGCAGATCTGTGTGTTGAAGAGCTTCTGCTAACATCTTTGTGAGCTACCAAAATATTACCAGCTATATTTGGCAAGCAGGAGAACGAGGAGCTGAGTAAGACGCCGAAGGAAGTTTGTGATGATTCAGGAATACAACCCAGATCTCCTCGTTTCAAATCCTTTGCCCTAGCCTCAGGGTCGTCCTTTTTTTTTTTTTTTAAATTTTTTTTTTTTTTTATTTTTTTAAAACCCACCNAACCCAGATCTCCTCGTTTCAAATCCTTTGCCCTAGCCTCAGGGTCTTTCTTTTTTTTTTTTTTTTAAATTTATTTATTTTTTAATTTTTTAAAATCCAGCCTCCCTTAGGAGGCACAATACAGACCAAAAGCTACAAAGCAGCAGCTGTCTTCCTGCCACCGTGGGTCACAGGAGCAAAGCAGACAACCAAGAGATGGGTTTTGGTCTGCGTGCTCAGCCCTTGTAGGCAGGCATCCTTCCTTAACAGCACTGAAGCATCCTCAGATTCTCCCCTCCCTCGAAGTCCTGTGCCTCTGTTTACAGTAATTGTATCAATTGTAACGATAGTGCTGGTGGTTAATTCATTGAGTGGTTGTGTCTGTGCCTGTGTTCCAAGAGATTGCCCTTGTAGAACAAAGGTATGTAGCAAATAGGGCAACAAAGAATTATTTCTCTTAGACCACGAGGGAAGTGCCTGCCTGGCCTAACAGAGGGCTGCTTCCCAGCCCTCTGTCTGCCTTTCTGGGATTCCTGCAGGACCATCTCCTCCTCTGGCTGATCTGGAGTCCTCTGGTTTTTAGATTAAACATAATCACAGGCACCAAGTTACCTACACAAGAGATGCTTTTTCCCCTCTGATGCTCCTCCACATGCCTGCACCAGTCAGTCTTCCTCATGATACAGTCAACATTTATCCTTAGCATCCTTTCTCTCCTCTGGATAATGATATATATCCACCTCTGGTCCCACCTCAGCCAAGTCTGTGTTTACTGAAGCGCTCCCCACAGTTCATCTGCTCCAGCCCTCTGCAAAGGTGCTGCAGTTCAGGCATCTGCTTCATTTCTTCCTGCTGCTAGGCTAAGGATTTAGGGTTCTGCCAGCAGAAGACAGGGCCTTGTAGTGCCAGGAGTTAATGTAGCCATGAGTCGAGGGCTGGCTCTTCTCCAGCAGACCTTCTGGCTGCAGTGTTGGTGAATAGGTGTGAGTGTGTGTGTGTCTGAACTCAGCTGGGCTAGTCATAGCTCCACAAAATGTGTGTATGGGTTGGGGTGAAATGTGTATATGGGCTAGGGTGAAATGTGTGTATGGGCTAAGGTGAAATATGTATATGGGTTAGGGTGAAATGTGTGTATGGGTTGGGGTGAAACATATGTAAGGGTCAAGGTGAAATGTATCTGTGGGTTAGGGTGAGATGTGTGTATGGGTTGGGGTGAAATATGTCTATGGGTTGGGGTGAGATGTGTGTATGTGTTGAAGTGAAATGTGTATATGGATTGGGGTGAAATGTATGCATGGGTTGAGGTGAGATGTGTGTATGGGTTGGGGTGAAATGTGTGTAAAAGTTGGGGTGAAATGTGTGAAAGAGTTGGGGTGAAATATGTATATGGGTCAGAATGAAATGTGTATATGGGTCAGGGTGAAATGTGTGCATGGGTTGGAGTGTTTTGGTTTGGTTTGGGTTTGTTTTTTTTTTCCCCCCACTCTGCATCTAAATGGGCCCTAAAAATCTGAGCTGTTCTTTTCTCCCTCACCCTGGTGAGTGGTATCAGAGAGCTTTGAAAGACTTTGGGTTTGCAGTCAAGCTTGTACTGCTGTGTGATTTTTGGTGTGTCCGTGTTGTTGAAAACGAAGAATTTAGGTCAGGCTTAGCATTTACAGGAGAAAAAAAAAAAAAAAAAAAAAAAAAAAAAAAGAAAGGAAGAAGAAGAAGCTAATATAAGGTGGACAACTTCATTATCCATCCCTATGCATTTAGAAGTCCCAGTTGGAGGAGAAAGCAAGATAGCAAGAAGCACAAACATGTGTCGGGTTATTTCTCGTTAAGCAAACATAGTACCGGGGGAGATTGGCAGCAGGGGAAAGTGGAGACCTCCATTTAGCCACACTTCACTTCTAATATCTGGCCTGGGCAAGCAGCTTGTGAGCAGAGAGAGGCTGTAGACTGCGGGTGAAATGGCACTCCCTTTTGGATCCGGTTTGATAAAAGAAAACAATTACCCGGCAGAATGCACGTCTTTATTCTTCCTTGCACATTTCCAAGTCTCCATGAATACTCATTTGCATGTGACAGCTAATGCTGCATCTTGTATTGGCCAGTAAGAGGCATGATTGCACTAAATTGGAAGCAGCAGGCACAGGTTTTCTTTTTAAGAATGGGGGTTGGGGGTAGCCATCCGCCGTTCCCAAGTCCTCAGCCGGAACGGTTTTAGAACAGTTGCAAGTCTTAGTTACTGGGATAATAAATCCCAAATTAACTGAATATGCAGATTCCACTTCCATTAGGTTACAAGTCTTCAAACTGACATACCCCTGCACTTCAGCTCTGCTGAGCAGCCCCAACTTTGAAAGGGAGGGAGAAGTGGAGAGTTGGATCAGGCTGAACTTCAGGAAAGTGGGAAAACCAGGGCAAGGATGTTTCCTAGACCGATATCCTTATTTCTTTTACCTCTCTTTTTTTTAAGTTTTGATGTTGTTTTGTGGTCTGGGATTTTTTTTTTTTTTGCTTGCTTGTTTTGTGGCTTTTTTTGTGTGTGTGTGTGTGTGTATTTCTTTTTCTCCTTCTTGCTTACATTTCTTCACCCTGCATAATTTTTTTGGTTTTTTTTCCTTCCAAGTGATCTTGTTATCTGAGTGAGACACAGGGATAGCAGAATCCCAGCAATGCAGAAAGGCTGCTGCCGGCAATGCTTACCATAAAGATCTATGTACACAGCAGCAACATAAAAATATGTATTTATTTGCTAACATGCATGCCTACCACCCCCTCCCTTTGAAATGCAAGAAGTTTCAACTCGGAAGCAAGAGGAGATAGTGAGATAAATGCCTCTGTGGTGTAATCCCTTTGAAAAAAAAAAAATNCTCTGTGGTGTAATCCCTTTGAAAAAAAAAAAAATTATCTGGAATATAATGGGGGACAAAAGCAGCTCCTTGAAAACTAACCCGCAACTCACTCTCCTCCTCTGTCTCACCTCCCTGCAAAATAAGGGAGGGCAGGAGCCAGCTGCTGAGAAAAATGGGGCTGGGGAAAACACCTGGAGAGGTGTTTGGCTGCACAAAGCTGTGTACCTTGAGCATCAAA
>VWZI01008868.1:31668-46519 GCA_013396835.1 Psilopogon haemacephalus | reverse complement strand
TTAAAAAAAAAAAAAAATTAAAAACCAAAAAGAAAAAAAAAAAAAAAAAAAAAGGTCTCTAGGAAAGAAAAAAAATACGCAAATAAAGTACTTTGGGATGTGTTTTCCGAATGACAGGCATGGATGTTGGCCGCTACTGTTAATGAGAGCTGCGTGCGCACATGCGCAGCTGTCAGGGGGTATGAAGCCCTTAATGTATGGCTCACTTTGATTTCATATTCATGAGTCTTTAGTTCAACTAAAGCTTTTCAAGACCCGGCATCAGATATAATGAGGTTAAATACATCTCGCCAAATCCTCCCCTTCTCGGCTCTTTAGTGAGGCGGTAAACGCGCAGCCTGAAGAAATGGTACCTGCGAGGTCCCTTTTGGCAGCTCACTTCCTTCTCCTTTTAAAAAGAAACTGGGTGGAGAACACTGTCACACTCTACAACTGCCTGGAGGGAAGCTGTAGGAAGGTGGGGGTCAGCCTCTTCTCCCAGGCAAGAGGAGAGGGCATGGCCTGAAGCTGCACCAGGGGAGGGTTAGGTTGGATGTTTGGAAGCACTTTCTAATGGAAAGGGAAACTAGACACTGGGATGGGCTGACTAGGGAGGCAATTGGAGTGAGTCTAGAGGAGGCCACAAAGATGCTGAGAGGGCTTCAGCAGCTCTGCTATAAGAACAGGCTGAGAGAGTTGGGGCTCTGCAGCCTGGAGAAGAAAAGGCTTCCAGGAGACCTTGTAGTGGCCTTCTAGTATCTGAAGTGGGCTCCAGGAGGGCTGGGAAGGGACTATTGAGAAGGTCTTGTAATGACAGGACAAGGAGGAATGGGTTTGAAGTGGCAGAGGAGAGATTGAAACTGGATGTTAGGAAGAAGTTCTTTCCAGGGAGGGTGATGAGACGCTGACGCAGGTTGCCCAGGGAGTCTGTGGAGCACAGAATTAGAGAATATGATCTTCAATCAATCTTCAATACCTATCCTCTGGCTTTATCTCTTTCTCCTCCTGATCATCCACCATCACACTGGGCTTCTGGGGCTAAATATAGTCTTCATTCTCCTTATCTCTACTTTCCTTAGGCCTTTGCTGAGCTCTTTGGATGAGCAAATACTGTAACATTCCATGGAACATTATCAGGCCACCATGACCTCATCTTTTCTGCTGCCTTCAATCACATTCTGTGATTCTGTTATCCATAACCTCCCGGGAGGTGTTCAGGACCAGGTTGGATGAGGCCTTGAGTGACCTGTTCCAGTGGGAAGTGTCCCTGCCTATGGCACAGAGGGGTTGAGACTGGATGAGCTTTGAAGTACCTTCCAGCCTCAAGCATTCTATCATTCTAGTCTATGATTCTATGGTCTGATTGATGTGGTGGTGTTAGGACATAGGCTGGACTTGATGATCTCAGAGGTCTATTACAGCCTCAATAATTCTGTGAGCATCATCTCTCTAGTGTAAGTTCCTGCTGCACAGTTTCCACAATGCTAAGGTGGGGCGGAACAATAAAGAATTTCTTACTGTTCAGCTTTGGTTTCTGCAGTGCATTGGGGTAAGATGCTCATTGAAGCATCAGCACTTGAATGTGTCCAGTTCTTGTCCACTCAGTTCAAGAGAGATGTTGAGGTATTGGAAGGTGTCCAGAGAAGGGCAATGAAGCTGGTGAAGGGCTTGGAGCACAGCCCTGTGAGGAGGGTCTGAGGGAGCTGGGAGTGTGCAGCCTGGAGGGGAGGAGGCTTAGGGCAGACCTCATTGCTGTCTACAACTACCTGAAGGGAGGTTGTAGCCAGGTGGGGTTGAGCTCTTCTCACAGGCACCCAGCAACACAATGAGGGACACAGTCTCAAGTTGTGCCGGGGAAGGTCTAGACTGGATGTTAGGAGGAAGTTGTTGGCAGAGAGAGTGATTGGCATTGGAATGGGCTGCCCAGGGAGGTGGTGGAGTCCCCATCCCTGGAGGTATTCAAGCAAAGCCTGGATGGGCACTGAGTGCCATTGGCTAGGGCTGGGTGCTAGGTTGGACTGGATGATCTTGGAGGTCTCTTCCAACCTGGTCTAGTCTATTCAATTCAATTCTATTCTATTCTATTCTATTCTATTCTATTCTATTCTATTCTATTCTATTCTATTCTATTCTATTCTATTCTATTCTATTCTATTCTATTCTATTCTATTCTATTCCCTTCAGGTAGTTCTCTATCCACCTGCTGCATCCTCTTGGAAGGAAGCTGTGCCTGAAGCAGATGCACTCAGTTCATGTGGCCCAGCTTGACATTATCAGTCATGTCTTTTCTTGTGTACCTCATCCTGCAGCTGTGTGTTTATTACCTATCCTCTGTCATTATCCATTTCTCCTCCTGATCATCCACCACCACACTGATCTTCTGGGGCTGAATGTAGTCTTCCTTCTTATCACTGCTTTCCTTAGGTCTTCGCTGCACTCTTTGGCTGATCAAACTCTGTAGCATTCCATGGAACGTTATCAGGCCACCATGACCTCATCTTTTCTGCTGCCTTCTGCTTTCATCGTGGTGGCCCAGTGGGGGAGGTTTTTTTTTGGGTAGCAAAAAATAACAGGTAACCAGTAATGGATTTGTGAATTAAGAGTTCGAAAGCATGTCGGGAAGAGACTGTCTGCTAAGGCATTAATATTCATGAGCCAGAAATTAATGTCCTTTTCTGCTATTTGAACTATTATTAATTCTTATTATGATTTTGAGAGCCATTATACACATTGATAGACTAATGAACAGTCATTTATAGAGGGATTTTAAGACAGTTTATGCCGAGGAAGAAAATGCTTGCTCTCCAAGTCGTGCTTCACACTATTTCAGACCCCTAATTCTTCTTGCTTGTTTTACTGCACATCAGGGAGATTTCTACCTAGTCCAGCTGTCTGAAGTAATCTATGATTTCCTATCAATCTTCTCTTTATTTGGCCTTTACTGCCACAGTAGCTACAAATCCTTATTCTTACCAATTCTGCTTATACAACACCTATAAAGAACAATCAGGTGCTTTCACTGGAGCTTTTCTCTATGTTAAAACTGGTTAATCTTGGAGGTCTCTTCCAACCTGACTGATTCTATTCTATTCTATTCTATTCTATTCTATTCTATTCTATTCTATTCTATTCTATTCTATTCTATTCTATTCTATTCTATTCTATTCTATTCTATTCTATTCTATAAGATCCTGAAAAAATCTCTCTGTGTTCACTTTGGGGAAGAGGAAGCTCCCAGGTGACCTTCCTATGGACTTCCAGGATCTGAGAGGGGCCTACAAAAAAGCTGGGGAGGGACTTTCTGGGCTATCAGGTAGTGACAGGACTAGGGGGAATGGAGCAAAGCTGGAGGTGGGGAGATTCACAGAGGATGTGAAGAGGAATTGATCGGCATGACAGTGATGAGACCCTGGAGCAGGTTGCCCAGGGAGGTGATGGATGCCACATCCCTGGAGGTGTTTTCAGCCAGGCTGGCAGAGGCTGTGGGCAGCTTGGTCTAGGGTAGGGTGTCCCTGGGCATGGCAGGGGGGTTGGGACTGGTTGATCCTTGTGGTCCCTTCCAACCTTGACTGATTCTGTGATTCTATGATTCTTCAAAATTGTTTTGATTGGAACTGATTCTTTGGATGTTTGGGTTAATTATCTGGTTAGTGCAAAGCTGCTAGAAAGTTCCCTCCTTCTTCAGGTTGTTGTAAAAAGGAGGGTCTTGTATCTCTATCTTTTCTCTCCAATCTTCAAAAAATGGGAGTTAGAGGTTCACAGACTGCACTGGGTTGGAAGGGAGCCTGGATGTGTTTCAGGGTGGTTTGGATGTGATGCTTAGGGATATGGTTCTAGGTTGGACTTGGTGATCCTGAGGGGCTCTGCCAACCTGCATGTTTCTGTGACTCTGTGAACCTCAGAGATCATCTTGTCTAACCCCCTGCAATAAGCAGAAGCACTTCCAACCAGATCAGACTGCCACATTGAGTCTGCATTATTAGCCTGTAGGGCACAGGTGTGCAGTACACTTACAAAGAGAGCTTGATAATGCCAGAAATAAACCAAGCTACTTGGTGATGGCTAGGAAAAAGTTCATTAGGGCACATTCACACACTGCCATGATGATTATATCCTTGGTCTAGCATGAAGCACCCCTCAGTGAGAGCCATGCATTTGGCAAATAAGATGAAAGATCATAGAATCATGGAATCATAAAGTGGTTTAGGTTGGAAGGGACCTCAAAGATCATCTTGCTCCAATCCCTTGCCATAATGAAGGACACTTCCCACTAGAACAGGTTGTTCAAGGTCCCATCCAAACCTGGCCTTGAACACTTCCAGGGAGATTGTGGGTGACAGAATCTTTGACCACATTTGGTGATTTTGTCACCCACAACCTCCCTGGACAAACTGTGTCAGTGTCTCACCACCCTCACTGCAAAGAACTTCCTCCTAACATCCACTTTCAATCTCCCCTCAAAGCTCAGCCAGTTCCAACCTCCTGCCATAGGCAGGGACACCTCCCACTAGAACAAGTTGCTCAAGGCCTCATCCAACCCAGCCTTGAACACCTCCAGGGAGGGAGCAGCCACAACCTCCCCAAGCAACCTGTGCCAGTGTCTCACCACCCTCACTGCAAACAACCTCCTCCTAACATACACTTTCAGTCTTCCCTCTGACACTTCAAACCCATTCCTCCTTGTCCTGACATTACCAGACCTTGTCAATAGTCCCTCCCCAGCCCTCCTGGAGCCCACTTCAGATCCTGGAAGGCCACTCAAAGGTCTCCTGGCAGCCTTCTCTTCTACAGGCTGCAGAGCCCAAACTCTCTCAGCCTGTCCTCACAGCAGAGCTGCTGAAGGCCTCTCAGCATCTTCATGGCCCTCCTCTGGACTCTCTCCAACAGTTTGATCTATCTATAGCAGGCAGCAATAAGTTACTAACAATATTTTGGTGGGGGGAGTAGTCTTGTCAGTAGAAGTTTCCAGGGGAATGAGTAGCCAGGAGGTGGCTGTGGACTCCTTATGCTGATGCTATTTTAAAGATGATGTAAAAAATCCATGGCAAAGCTCGGTATTACTTTTCCTGGATGATGCCATTTTCATTAGCATCTCTTTTGTGTGCATGGATGAGGCCTTGAGCGGCCTGTTCTAGTGGGAGGTGTCCCTGCCTATGGCAGGGGGCTTGAACTGGATGATCTTTGAGGTCCCTTCCAACTTAAACCATTCTATGGAATGGAGGGAGAGAAAATTTTCCAGTGCTGTGTATTAGGCAAGAAGTGCTTTGCTCTCCACCTTCCATCTCCCCTACAAGTGACTTCAGGCATGGCCACAGCATTGGAACGATTTAGATATGACCAGAATGTTAGAAGATAATTCAGGGCATTATAGAATCTCAGAATTCTGCTTGCCAGGCTGAGGCTGGATAATTACTGCCCACAGAGCTTAGAGCCAAGAGTTTAGAAATGATAAATGGGAAGCCACAAGACCGCTGACCCAGTGCTAATTTTGTTCCTCAGGATTTGGAAAGCAGAGGTTTGGGTTTATTTTAATTTTTTAATTTATTTTTTTGTTTAGGACTTTGTCTTTTATTTTACTGGCAAAGTCCTTTGGTGGCATTCTGGATGAAATATGCACTTCCAAAGCCTGCCCATATGCTGCTGTGAAGTCAGGTTCGGCCACACTTAAATTACTTAGTGCTGCAAATAGTTCTATTGATTTCCTGGAAGATTCAACAGACGAGGTCCAGCAGATTGTCTGCAAGTGAAATTGTGCTTGGTGTGAGGAAGGGGGTAGGGAGTGCCAATAACTAAAAGGCTTAATCACCTTATTTACAGAATTGAGCCTGCCCTGGCAAACTTAAGCCAGGAGTTCAGCCACCCAAAGAACAGCAAAGCCTCTCCCCAGAAACCCTTTAAGATATATTGGCAGGTAAATGTTGTTAGATGAGTTTGCATTCACCTGGACTACTGTGTGCTGGAGCCCTCAACACAAGGACATGGAACTGTTGGAGCCAGTCTAGAAGAGGCCACTGAGATGCTGAGAGGGCTGCAGCAGCTCTGATCTGAGGACAGGCTGAAAGAGTTGGGGCTCTGCAGCCTGGAGAAGAGAAGGCTGCCAGGAGACCTTATAGTAAGCCTTGCAGGATCTGAAAGGGGCCTACAGGAGGGCTGAGGAGGGACTATTGACAAGGTCTTGTAACGACAGGATGAGGAGGAATGGGTTTAAACTGGCAGAGGGGAGATTGAAACTGGATGTTAGGAGGAAGTTGTCTGCAGTGAGGGTGGCGAGACACTGGCACAGGTTTGAATGGGAGATTTAAACAGGATGTTAGGAAGAAGTTCTTTACAGTGAGGGTGGTGAGACACTGGCACAGGTTTCCCAGGGAGGTTGTGGAGCACAGAAGCACCCAATGTGATCAAAGATCACATTTTGTGCTTCTGTGCTCCACAATCTCCCTGAAGGTGTTCAAGGCCAGTTCAAATGGGACCTTGCATCACCTCTTCTAGTGGGAGGTGTCCTTGCCTGTGGCACCCGGAGGTTGGAACTGGCTGAGCTTCCAGGTCCCTTCCAACCTAAACCATTCTACCATTCTATGATCTTTATTATAACTTGAACCAGTTTTTCATAAGCAGTCTCAGGGAGAAATGAAAGAAAAGGGATGGCTGGTATCCACAGCATAGGAAATCCTCAAATCCTAGCTAGCCCTTTCCAGATCTTTCCAGCTGGAGTAAGCTGGACAGAGCACGCATCCGCACAGAGGGTGCATCTGTCCAACTGCAGCCACAAAAAGGAAGAAAACTCCCATTGATACTCCACAAAGGAAAATTCTACCCCCTTCCCAAAGCTGTAACATCTGTCTCTGGTTTGGAAGGCTTGAGTTGAGGTCTTTGATTTTTTTTTTTTTTGTGTTTTTTGTTTTGGTCTCTGCAACAGGTTGGAAAGATTACTAAGTCGAGGAGGGGTTTTCTCAAGGAGGGCTGGCGACGCCGCCTTCAATTTCGCTTCCTTATCTGGAGCAGGGATTTAATAGGTGTCACGTAAGCACTGCAGATAAAGCAGGGTGATTTATCGTTTAAATCACACAGGCAGGGGCAGGAAACAGTGATGTGTTTTCCTGGAAGCAGAAATCCTGGTGCCAGAATCAGGACTCTTTCTTGTGGAGGGTTTTCTGAGTGAAGGTTATCGCTTGCTGCTGCTGCGAGTTCCCCTCTTAAAGGCAGAGATGGGCACTGGAACGGGATGGATAAAGCTGGGGCCTGGCAAAACCTGACTTGCAGGCTTCTGACTGGAATCCACAGCCTCACATGGGATATTTCAAGCCTCATTACAAAGGAGCAGGAAGCAGGGGATGCACAGCAGGCACCGAGTCCCTGGGGAAGGGACAGCAGTTGTAGGGCACCAGATCTAGTTAGCATACACGGCTTAGGTCCTGACAACCTCCCCCAGGAACAAGCCTCCTCAGACACAGGCATGATAATCCCTTCTCTCTGGAGCTCAGGCTTTTCAGCCCGGGCAGAAAAGGAAGCATCTCTCTGCAGGAAGAGCAGCAGAGCCATAGGCACCCAAAGTTCTTCGGAGGCCACAATTGCAGCCTCTAATTAGCTTGTGCACCTTCGGGGATTGTTGGCAGCTGAGTGAGGAGCTTCAGAGTTCTAGTGGCAAATTTAGAATCCTAGAATCATAAGAATCATAGAATCATAGAATTAGTCAGGGTCGGAAGGGACCACAAGGATCAGCCAGTTCCAACCCCCCCTGCCATGCCCAGGGACACCTTACCCTAGAGCAGGCTGCACACAGCCTCTGCCAGCCTGGCCAAAAACACCTCCAGGGATCTGGCCCCAAACACCTCCCTGAAGGGGCAACCCATTGCAGCCTCTCACCACCCTCATGCTTAACTTCCTCCTCCCCTCCAGCCTCAATCTCCCCACCTCCAGCTTTGCTCCATTCTCCCCAGTCCTGTCACTACCTGATAGCCTCAAAAGTCCCTCCCCAGCTTTTTTTGTAGGCTTCCTTCAGATCCTGGAAGGCCACCAGAAGGTCACCTGGGAGCCTCTTCTTCTGCAGCCTGCACAGCCCCAACTCTTTCAGTCTGTCCTCATAGCAGAGGTGCTGCAGCCCTCTGAGCATCCTCGGGGCCCTTCTCTGGACACCTCCAGCATGTTCACATCCCTCTTGTAGTAGGGGTTCCAGAACTGGACATAGTACTCCAGAATTTAAGTGCATAGACAATACTTGATGTCCACATCAGACAGGATGTCTCAGGATCTGGATTTCTTTTTCATTTTGGCAGTTGAAGATTTATGGTGCTGCTGCTGCTGNTTTTTTTTTTCTTCTTTTTCTTTTTTTGGTTGCTCTGATAGACCATTAACACTCTTTTTTTCCCCCCCCCCAACTGATTTCACACATATCCTTTCGATACATCAATTAGGGTCCCCTGGTGCATGCTAAGCAGCATTCACAATGTCGTTCCTATCAATCCTAGGATGCTATGTGTTACTCTGCTCTAAAGAAACTGAGGATGGTTGTTTAGCATCTTGCACATGAGAGAGTTTGCTAACCTTTTTGCTTGCTGAAAGTCACCAGCTAGAAATTCGCTGTGGTTATAGCTGGTTTGAGATCACAGGGTCACAGGTATTGGTCTTTACTGGCCTGACAAAGTCACAGACACCAGAAGAACGTGGACGTGATGGAGAGGGTCCAGAGAGAAGGGCCACAGAAATGAGCAGAGGGTTGGAGTGCTTCTCTGACAGACTGAAAAAGTTGGGGCTGTGCAGTTTGGAGAAGAGGAGGCTCCCAGGTGACCTTCTGGTGGCCTTCCAGTGTCTGAAGGGGGCTACAAAAAAGCTGGGGAGGGATTTTTGAGGCTGTCAGGGAGTGACAGGACTAGGGGGAATGGAGCAAAGCTGGAGATAGGGAGATTCAGAGTGCAGGTGAGGAGGAAATTCTTCACCATGAGAGGTGCTGAGAGCCTGGAACGGGTTGCCCAGGGAGGTGTTTGGGGCCAGATCCCTGGAGGTGTTTGCAGCCAGGCTGGCAGAGGCTGTGGGCAGCCTGATCTAGGGTAGGGTGTCCCTGGGCATGGCAAGGGAGGTTGGAACTTGATGATGCCTTCCAACCCTGACTGATTCTAGGATTCCTATGAAGACAGGCTGAGAGAGTTGGGATTGTTCAGTCTGGAGAAGAGAAGGCTCTGAGGAGACCTCTCAGGAGTGTCCTAGAACTTGAAGGGGCCCTATATGAAAACTGAGGAGGGGCTGTTTGCTAGAGCAGATAGCAACAGGGTGAGGGGCAGAGCTTTTCAGCTAGAGAAATGTATATTTAGATTAGATATTAGGAAGAATTTTCTTACTCTGAGGTTGAACTGTTTGTGCCAGGAGGTAATAGAGACCCTGTCTCTAGAGACATTCAAGGTCAGCCTTGATGGGACTCTTGGAGACTTGATGTAATTGGGGGTGTCCCTGCATACTGCAGTGGTGTTGAACTAGATGACCTTGAAAGGTCTCTTCCAACACAACAGAACTGTGTGCAGTTCTGCAGCCCCCAACACAAGCAGGACATGGAACTGTTTGAGCCAGTGCAGAGGAGGCCACAAAGATGCTGAGAGGGCTGCAGCAGCTCTACTCTGAGGACAGGCTGAGAGAGTTGAAGCTCTGCAGCCTGCAGAGGAGAAAGAGAAGATCTTGTAGTGGCCTTCTAGTATCTAAAGGGGGCTCCAGGAGGGCTGGGGAGGGACTATTGAGAAGGTCTTGTAATGACACGACAAGGAGGAATGGGTTTAAAGTGTCAGAAGGGAGATGGAAACAGGATGTTAGGAAGTTCTTTGCAGTGACGGTGGTGAGACACTGGCAGAGGTTGCCCAGGGAGGTTGTGAAGAACAGAATCACCAAATATGATCTTTGATCATATTCTGTGCTTCTGTCATCCACAACCTTCCTGGAGGTGTTCAAGGCCAGATTGGATGAGACCTTGGGCAACTTGTTCTAATGGGAGGTGTCCCTGCCTATGGCTGGGGGCTTGGAATTGGATGATCTTTGAGGTCCCTTCCAACCTGAACCATTCTATAACTCTATGATAAGATACCATTCTCATGAATCTCTTCTTTCTGAGAAGAAAAGAGTGTCATGAGAATGACAGGGTGGTTTTTAGATCCTCAGAAGCACACGGTGTTATCAGTAGTTGTCAGTCCTCTCCAGGTTGATTCGTTGTCTTCATCTCCAGAACAGTTGGCATTAATGAAAGCATTTCCCCTGAGTTTGGGCTCAAGTCCTGCTTCAGGAAGGTCCCCCCCAAGAACCTGCTGCCTGTGTGGCTGCAGGCAGTGTGCTGCAGAAGCTCACATCTGTCTGGGCAACGATCATGCTTTGGGCTTCAGCAGGGCAGAGCAAATTTTTGCACTGCATAATGTAGCTTTTTGAGGAGTTTGCATGGAAGCTGTCTGCACCAAAATCAGGGGAGAGGGTGGAGGGGAGAAAAAAAAAATAAAAGAAAAAAGATCTGTGTCAGGAGGCACTAAACAAATCCAGTCATCAATCCATAATCATGATCAGAGCTACTCTGGTTGAAAAGAGAAGTGCAGCGAGGACCTGCTCTGAACTGCTATGCAGTGTTATGAAAATAGGAGCTGGAAAACAAGAGAGGAGGCAAATACATTCATTTATTCTGACAGTCATAACATCCTCGTATCATCTCGGTGGAAAGTTAGGGAGAGATGTCTGAAGAGATTTTCAAGAGACGTCGAAAAGAAACCTGACTCCAGGCTCACAAAGAACAAGGCTCAAGGCCAACTCGTCTTGGAAAGACAAGTCAGCATATTGCACTGTAAGAAATCCATGACAGTCTCTTAACATCATCACGTAATAGGTTCCTGAGAAACCAAATCTTATCAGTCCCTGGCATTATGCAAATTCCTGTCATAATCTCAATCTGTGGGCTTCGAGTCCTAATCAAGCTGCCTTCAGCTCCGCAGTTGGCGAGCCTCCTCTTGAAGTTGTTTCCCCCTCCCTTCCCTAGCTCCCACTTACTTGTCCAAGGAAGTTTTGGGGCTTGGCATGGCATCAGAAAGCCTCAATTTTATGTGAACGTGGCCATTTGGGAAACAAACTCCGAGGTCAAGTGCAATGCATCATTGGGAGAATGGTTGAGGTTGGAAGGGGCCTCAAAGCTCAGCCAGTTCCAACTCCCCTGTGCCATAGGGCAGGGTCATCTCCCACTAGAACAGGTCGCTGAGGGTCTCATCCAACCTGGTCCTGAGCACCTCCAGGGAGGCTGGGGAGCTGCCTTCAGCTCTGCAGTTGGCGAGCCTCCTATTGAAGTCATTTCCCCCTCCCTCCCCAGCTCCCACTTATTTGTCCAAGGAAGTTTTGGGGCTTGGCATGGCATCAGAAAGCCTCAATTTTATGTGAACGTGGCCATTTGGGAAACAAACTCCGAGGTCAAGTGCAATGCATCATTGGGAGAATGGTTGAGGTTGGAAGGGACCAGTTCCGACTTCCCTGTGCCACAGGCAGGGACATCTCCCACTAGAACAGGTCACTGAGGGTCTCATCCATCCTGGTCCTGAACACCTCCAGGGACTTTGATCACATTGGGTGCTTCTGTCATCCCCAGCCTCCCTGGGCAACCTGTGCCAGTGTCTCAGCACCCTCACTGCAAAGAACTTCCTAAAACCTAGCTAGTACAATCTGTGGCCCGTAGCCTGTACCATGTGAAAATGTGGACAGGCTGTGAATGGACTAAAAAGAGAAGTTTAAAAAAACACAAAAAACAGGAAGGGAGCAGCCACAACCTCCCTGGGCAACCTGTGCCAGTGTCTCACCACTCTCACTGCAAAGAACTACTTTCTAACATCCAATTTCAATCTCCCCTCTGCCAGTTCAAACCCATTCCTCCTCGTCTTGTCATTACAAGACCTTGTCAATAGTCCCTCCCCAGCCCTCCTGTACCCCACTTCAGATACTGAAAGGCTACTCCAAGATCTCCTGGCAGCCTTCTCTTCTCCAGGCTGCAGATCCCCAACTCTCTCAGCCTGTCCTCACAGCAGAGCTGCTGCAGCCCTCTGAGCGTTTTGGTCCAAATGTAAGCATCAGAAGGCTGTAGAGAAGCTTTAGGCTGAAGGAGAACAGAATTAAAAGCATGCAGAAAGGAGAAATGATGAAAACTTGGGGTGCAACTCTTAAAAAAAAAAAAAAGATAATAAAAGAATGATGTTGTGTGTAATCCCAGGGATACCCACCCATTTAAATATATGAATATCTGGATGGTGCATATGTAGACCTATGCATTCTCCCAAGCACAATAAAAACTAATAACAGCTTATTCGGAGTGTGGTGTTAGGTATTTTCAGTGGAGAGTTAGCACTAATAATTTCCATTGGGGGAAAGCTGTTTGAAGCTTTATCTGGGCACTTGTATGAAATTGTGACTCAAGAATCACAGAATCAGCCAGGTTGGAAAAGACCTCTAGGATCATCGAGTCCAACCTAACTCCTTCTAATTAACTAACCCATGGCATTAGAATAGAATAGAATAGAATAGAATAGAATAGAATAGAATAGAATAGAATAGAAAATAGAATAGAATAGAATAGAATAGAATAGAATAGAATAGAATAGAATAGAATAGAATAGAATAGAATAGAATAGAATAGAATAGAATAGAATAGAATAGAATAAGAGTAGAATAGAATGAAATAGAATCAGCCAGGTTGGAAGAGACCTCCAAGATCATCGAGTCCAACCTATCACTTAACACCTTCTAATTAACTAACCCATGGCACTAAGTGCCTCATGCAGCCTCCTCTTAAACACCTCCAGGGATGGGGACTCCACCACCTCCCTGGGCAGCCCATTCCAATGCCAATCACTCTTGCTGGGAAGAACTTCTTCCTAGCATCCACCCTGAACCTGCCCTGCACAGCTCGAGGCTGTATCCCCTCATTCTGTTGGTGGTTACCTGGCAATAGAGTCCAGCCCCACCTGGCTACAACCTCCCTTTAAGTAGTTGTAGAGAGCAATGATGTCTGCCCTCAGCCTCCTCTTCTGCAGGCTGCATACCCCCAGCTCCCTCAGCCTCTCCTCACAGGGCTGTGCTCCAGGCCCCTCACCAGCCTTGGTACCTTCCAATACCACAACATCTCTCTTGAATTGATTAACTGGATGAGAAAGAAAAAAGTCTTCACCTTTTAGAAGACATGTTAAGGTGGCATAGGACATAGACTGGAAGAGAAGGTTTCTGACCTATGGCTGTGAAAATAGAGAGAGAGAGACTGTATATGGTTTTAAATGACCAACCTGGGTGTGAAAATGCAAAGAGAAACTGTATATGGTTTTAAATGACCAACCCGGGTGTGAAAATGTAAAGACAAACTGTATCTGGATTTGTATGATCAACCTGGGTGTGAAAATATCAAGAGAAATTGTATATGGTTTTAAATGACCAACTTGGGTGTGAAAATATCAAGAGAAATTGCGTATGATTATATCTGACTGACCTGAGTGCAACCAGCAAGTGCAAGCAAACAAATCAATTAAGAGAGTGCAGTTTAAGCTAAAGAACTCTGCTCCACGAGAGAGAGAGAGATGTTCATAACCTGGCTGCAAAGATATTTCAGCTGCACCATTCCCAGCCATCACAGCTTCTGTATTCTGCCCTACTCTCCACTCCCATTTGAGGCAGCAAAGCAACTCTGCCTCCACTGAAGATGTAAATGGAGGCTGTCAAAATTGTAATAGCAGCAAACTGGTAACTAAAGAAGTTCATTCCAGGCTTTTTGTTCCCAGGAGGTGTCAGGGAACAATATGCCCCAATAACCTCCTGCTTCTCTTGCAGTGACCTTCCCTTCACGGTTGCAAACTGTTTCTGCTCACCAGCATTTTTAAATAGATCTCTCTAGGTCTGGAAGCAACTGTTGTAGAAAGGAGGGGGGAAATAAAGAAAAAAAAGAAAAAAGAAAAATTTGAGGCCATGTGTGTGAATGGATTTTTTTTTTTTCCCTTTTGAGGTGTAAAATAGTCCAACGTGTTAGGAAATAAAGAACCTGCACAAGGAAAATAGTGGGAAAATAATTTCATTTTCCTTTTTTTTTTTTTTTCTTTCCTCTTAGATTTTTTTTTTTTTAATGAAGTTGTTGGAAGGGAAATTAGAAGAAAATGTGCAGGTGATTTAGTTTAGTTCCTCTGCAGGGCTTTGCTCTGTGCAGGGAACACCCATTCATAGGGACTCTGATTCCAGACTGATCTTGCTTTTTTTTTTCTATGTATTTTTTCCACTAAACATGAAATCTGCCTTTAAAATTAAATATCCTATGAGGAGAACCTGAGGGAGTTGAGGCTGTGCAGTCTGGAGAGGAGAAGGTTCCAAGGTGACCTTATTGTGGCCTTTCAGTATCTTAAGGGGGCTACAAGAAAGCTGGGGAGAGACTTTTTAGGATGTCAGGGGGTGATAGGACTGGGGGCACTGGAACCAAGCTGGGCGTGGGGAGATTCAGACTGGATGTGAGGAGGAAGATGTTGAGCATGAGAGTGGTGAGAGCCTGGAATGGGTTGCCCAGGGAGGTGTTTGCAGCCAGGCTGGAGGAGGGCTGTGGCCAGCCCTCTGAGCATCCTCATGGCCTTTCTCTGGACACCTCCAGCATGTCCACATCTCTCTTGTCCCAGGACCTTGTTGGTGCTTGTGCAATCCAGGGCAAGTCATGTTGGAGAGCGTAATAAAAGATAAGACTGTGAAGATCTGGTGGAGGCTTTACAATTATCATCAAAGGAAAAGAGGAAGTTTGAAAATAATTTCTACTTTGGTTGCCCTGTTGTGCAAAAGCTTTGTACAGGAGGGACAGGTTTCACCCCCAGCTTAGGCTTTTTTTTTGTTCTTCTAATTGCAAATTGAATTTTTTGTC